>JANJXV010000855.1:0-306039 GCA_024803745.1 Megascapheus bottae | reverse complement strand
AGTCATACCTCCATTCTATGAATTCACATACCTCCATTCTGTGACTTCACACACCTCCATTCTGACTTCACACACCTCCATTGTGTGACTTAAAACACCTCCATTGTGACTTCACACACCTTCATTTCATCACTTCGCACACCTCCATTCTAAGACTTATCACATCCACCATTCTGTGACTTCACACACCTCCATTCTGAGTTGACACACCTCCATTCTGTGACTTCTCAAACCTCTATTGTATGACTTCACACACTTCCATTCTGAATTCACACACCTCTTTTCTGTGACTTCACACACCTCCATTCTGACTTCACACACCTCCATTCTATGACTTCCACACCTCCATTCTGTGACTTCACACACCACCATTCTTTGACTTCACACACTTCCATTGTGACCTCACACACCTCCAATCTATGAGTTCACACACCTCCATTCTAACTTCACACACCTCCATTCTAGGACTTAACATACTCCAATCTGACTTCACACACTTCCATTCTGACTTCACACACCCTCCATTCTGTCACTTCACACACCTCCATTCCGTGACTTCACACTCCTCCTTCGATGACTTCACACACCTCCATTCTTGGACTTCACACACCTCCATTCCATGACTTCACACACCTCCATTCTATGAGTTCCCACATCTCCATTCTATGAGTTCACACACCTCCATTTGGACTTCACACACCTCCATTCTATGACTTCACACACCTTCATTCTTACTTCAGAAACATCCATTCAATGACTTCACACACCTCCCTTCTATGACATCACAAACCTCCATTCTGTGACTTCACACACCTCCATTCTGAGTTCACACACCTCCATTCTGTGACTTCACACACCTCCATTCTGAGTTCACACACCCTCCATTCTGTGACTTCACACACCTCCATTCTGACTTCACCCAGCTCCATTCTATGACTTCACACACCTCCATTCTGTGACTTCACACACCTCCATTCTATGACTTCACACACCTCCATTATATGACTTCACACACCTCCTTTCTGAATTCACACACCTGCATTCTGTGACTTTACACACCTCCATTCTGACTTCACACACCTCCATTCTATGACTTCCACACCTCCATTCTGTGACTTCACACACCACCATTCTTTGACTTCGCACACCTCCATTGTGATTTCACACACCTCCAATCTATGAGTTCACACACCTCCATTCTGACTTCACACACCTCCATTCTATGACTTCACACACCTCCATTCTGACTTCACACACCTCCATTCTCTGACTTCACACGACACTCCAATCTGTGACTTCACACACCTCCATTCTGGGACTTCACACCCCTCCATTCTATGATTTCACACATCTCCATTCTATGACTTCACACATCCATTTTGATTTCACACACCTCCAATATATGACTTCAAACACCTCAATTCTGTTACTTTACACACCTCCATTCTGTGACTTCATATCCTTCCATTCTGTGAGTTCATATAACTCCAGTCTATGACTTCACACACCTCCATTCTATGACCTCACATACCTCCATTCTATGACTTAACACACCTGCATACTCCGACTTCACACCGCTCCAATTTGACTTCCCATACCTCCATTCTATGACTTCAGAAACCTCCTTTCTGTGACTTCAAACACCTCCATTCTGTGACTGCACACAACTGCATTCTATGATTTCACACTCTCCATTCTATGACTTCACACACCTCCATTTTATGACATCACACACCTCCATTTTGACTTCACACACCTCTATTCTTTGACTTCACACACCTCCATTCCATGACTTCACATACCTCCATTCTATGAGTTCACACACCTCCATTCTATGACTTCACAAACCTCCATTCTGTGACTTCACACACCTACATTCTGAGTTCACACACCTCCATTCTGTGACTTCACACACCTACATTCGGTGACTTCACACACATCCATTCTGTGACTTCACACACCTCCATTGTGACATCACACACTTCCATTATGTGACTTCACACACCTCCATTCTGTGACTTCACACACCCTCCATTGTTTGACTTCACACAACTCCATTCTTGGACTTCACACACCTCCATTCCATGACTTCACACACCTCCATTCTATGAGTTCACAAACCTCCATTCTATGACTTCACAAACTTCCATTCTATGACTTCACACACCTCCATTGTTTGACTTCACTCACCTCCATTCTTTGACCTCACACACGTCCATTCCATGACTTCACACACCTCCATTCTATGAGTTCACACACCTCCATTCTGTGACTTCACACACCTCCATTTTTGACTTCACACACCTCTATTCTTTGACTTCACACACCGCCATTCCATGACTTCACATACCTCCATTCTATAAGTTCACACACCTCCATTCTATGAGTTCACACACCACCATTTTGACTTCACACACCTCCATTCTATGACTTCACACACCTCCATTCTATGACTTCACAATCCTCCATTCTGTGACTTCACACATCTCCATTCAGAGTTCACACACCTCGATTCTCTGACTTCGCACACCTCCATCTGTGACTTCACACACCTCCATTCTGTGACTTCACACACGCCCATTCTGTGACTTCACACACCTCCATTCTGTGACTTCACATACCTCAATTTTGTGACTTCACACTCGTCCATTCTGACTTCACACACCTCCATTCTGTGACTTCACACACCTCCATTCTGTGACTTCACACACCTCCATTCTGAGTTCACACACCTCCATTCTGTGACTTCACACACCTCCATTCTGACTTCACCCAGCTCCATTCTATGACTTCACACACCTCCATTCTATGACTTCACACACCTCCATTATATGACTTCACACACCTCCATTCTGAATTCACACACCTGCATTCTGTGACTTCACACACCTCCATTCTGACTTCACACAACTCCATTCTATGACTTCCACACCTCCATTCTGTGACTTCACACACCACCATTCTTTGACTTCGCACACCTCCATTGTGATTTCACACACCTCCAATCTATGAGTTCACACACCTCCATTCTGACTTCACACACCTCCATTCTATGACTTCACACACCTCCATTCTGACTTCACACACCTCCATTCTATGACTTCACACACCTCCATTCTGTGACTTCACACACCTCCATTCTATGATTTCACACATCTCCATTCTATGACTTCACACATCCATTTTGATTTCACACACCTCCAATATATGACTTCAAACACCTCAATTCTGTTACTTCACACACCTCCATTCTATGACTTCATACCCTTCCATTCTGTGAGTTTACACAACTCCAGTCTATGACTTCACACACCTCCATTCTATGACCTCACATACCTCCATTCTATGACTTCACACACCTGCATGCTCCGACTTCACACCGCTCCAATTTGACTTCCCATACCTCCATTCTATGACTTCAGAAACCTCCTTTCTGTGACTTCAAACACCTCCATTCTGTGACTGCACACAACTGCATTCTATGATTTCACACTCCTCCATTCTATGACTTCACACACCTCCATTTTATGACATCACACACCTCCATTTTGACTTCACACACCTCCATTATGTGCCTTCACACACCTCCCTTCGGTGACTTCACACTCCTCCATTTTATGACTTCACACATCTACATTCTATGACTTCACACACCTTCAATCTATGACTTCAAACACTTCCATTCTATGATTTCACATACCACCATTCTATGAATTCACATACCTCCATTCTGTGACTTCACACACCTCCATTCTGAGTTCACACACCTCCATTCTGTGACTTAACACACCTCCATTCTGACTTCACACACCTTCATTTCATGACTTCGCACACCTCCATTCTATGACTTATCACATCCACCATTCTGTGACTTCACACACCTCCATTCTGAGTTGACAAACCTCCATTCTGTGACTTCACAAACCTCTATTGTATGACATCACACACCTCCATTGTGACTTCACACACCTCTATTCTATGAGTTCAACACCTCCGTTCTGACTTCATACACCTCCATTCTATGACTTCACACACCTCCATTCTGACTTCACACAGCTCCATTCTGTGACTTCACAAAACTCCATTCTATGATTTCACACACCTCCATCTATGACTTCACACACCTCCATTCTTACTTCAGAAACTCCTATTCTGTGACTTCACACACCCCCATTGTGACTTCACACACCTCCATTGTATGACTTCACACACCACCATTCTGTGACTTCACACACCTCCATTCTATGACTTCACACACTACCATTGTGACGTCACACAACTCCATTCTATGAGTTCACACACCTCCATTCTATGACTTGACACACCTCCATTCTGACTTCACACACCTCTATTCTTTGACTTCGCACACCTCCATTCTGACTTCACACACCTCCATTCTATGACTTCACAGACCTCGAATCTGTGACTTCACTCACCTCCACTCTATGACTTCACACTTCTCCATTCTATGACTTCCCACACCTCTTTCTATGACTTCACCGACCTCCCTTCTATGACTTCACATTTCCATTCTGACGTCACACACCTCCATTCTGTGACTTCACACACCATCATTCTGTGACTTCACACACCCCATTCTATGGCTTCACCGACCTCCATTCTATGACTTCACACATCTCCATTCTATGACTTCACACACCTCCATTCTGTGACTTCACACACGACCATTCTGTGACTTCACACACCACTAATTTGTGACTTCACACTCGTCCATTCTGACTTCACACACCTCCATTGGTGACTTCACACACCTCCATTGTATGACTTCACACACCTCCATTCTGTGACTTCACACACCTCCATTCTGAGTTCTCACACCTCCATTCTGTGACTTCACACACCTCCATTCTGTGACTTCACACACCTCCATTTTACATCACGCACTTCCATTGTGTGACTTCACACACCTCCATTCTGTGCATTCATACACCTCCATTCTATGACTTCATACACCTCCATTCTATGACTTCATACACCACTATTCTATGACTTCACACACCTCCATTCTGTTACTCCACAAATCTCCATTCTGACTTCACACACCTCCATTCTATGACTTCACACACCTCAATTCTATGACTTCACACATCTCCTTTCTGTAACTTCACACACTTCCAATGTTTGACTTCACAAACCTCCATTCCATGACTTCACACACCCCCATTCTATAACTTCACACACCTCCATTCTGTGACTTCACACACCTCCATTTTGACTTCACGCACCTCCATTCTATGACTTCACACACCTCCATTCTGTGACTTCCACACCTCCCTTCGGTGACTTCACACTCCTCCATTCTATGACTTCACACATCTACATTCTATGACTTCACACATCTACATTCTATGACTTCACACACATTCAATCTATGACTTCAAACACTTCCATTCTATTATTTCACATACCTCCATTCTATGAATTCACATACCTCCATTCTGTGACTTCACACACCTCCATTCTGACTTCACACACCTCCATTGTGTGACTTAAAACACCTCCATTGTGACTTCACACACCTTCATTTCATCACTTCGCACACCTCCATTCTAAGACTTATCACATCCACCATTCTGTGACTTCACACACCTCCATTCTGAGTTGACACACCTCCATTCTGTGACTTCTCAAACCTCTATTGTATGACTTCACACACTTCCATTCTGAATTCACACACCTCCTTTCTGTGACTTCACACACCTCCATTCTGACTTCACACACCTCCATTCTATGACTTCCACACCTCCATTCTGTGACTTCACACACCACCATTCTTTGACTTCACACACTTCCATTGTGACCTCACACACCTCCAATCTATGAGTTCACACACCTCCATTCTAACTTCACACACCTCCATTCTAGGACTTAACATACCTCCAATCTGACTTCACACACTTCCATTCTGACTTCACACACCTCCATTCTGTCACTTCACACACCTCCATTCCGTGACTTCACACTCCTCCTTTCGATGACTTCACACACCTCCATTCTTGGACTTCACACACCTCCATTCCATGACTTCACACACCTCCATTCTATGAGTTCACACATCTCCATTCTATGAGTTCACACACCTCCATTTGGACTTCACACACCTCCATTCTATGACTTCACACACCTTCATTCTTACTTCAGAAACATCCATTCAATGACTTCACACACCTCCCTTCTATGACATCACAAACCTCCATTCTGTGACTTCACACACATCCATTCTGAGTTCACACACCTCCATTCTGTGACTTCACACACCTCCATTCTGAGTTCACACACCTCCATTCTGTGACTTCACACACCTCCATTCTGACTTCACCCAGCTCCATTCTATGACTTCACACACCTCCATTCTGTGACTTCACACACCTCCATTCTATGACTTCACACACCTCCATTATATGACTTCACACACCTCCATTCTGAATTCACACACCTGCATTCTGTGACTTTACACACCTCCATTCTGACTTCACACACCTCCATTCTATGACTTCCACACCTCCATTCTGTGACTTCACACACCACCATTCTTTGACTTCGCACACCTCCATTGTGATTTCACACACCTCCAATCTATGAGTTCACACACCTCCATTCTGACTTCACACACCTCCATTCTATGACTTCATACACCTCCATTCTGACTTCACACACCTCCATTCTCTGACTTCACACACCTCCAATCTGTGACTTCACACACCTCCATTCTGGGACTTCACACACCTCCATTCTATGATTTCACACATCTCCATTCTATGACTTCACACATCCATTTTGATTTCACACACCTCCAATATATGACTTCAAACACCTCAATTCTGTTACTTTACACACCTCCATTCTATGACTTCATATCCTTCCATTCTGTGAGTTCACATAACTCCAGTCTATGACTTCACACACCTCCATTCTATGACCTCACATACCTCCATTCTATGACTTAACACACCTGCATACTCCGACTTCACACCGCTCCAATTTGACTTCCCATACCTCCATTCTATGACTTCAGAAACCTCCTTTCTGTGACTTCAAACACCTCCATTCTGTGACTGCACACAACTGCATTCTATGATTTCACACTCCTCCATTCTATGACTTCACACACCTCCATTTTATGACATCACACACCTCCATTTTGACTTCACACACCTCTATTCTTTGACTTCACACACCTCCATTCCATGACTTCACATACCTCCATTCTATGAGTTCACACACCTCCATTCTATGACTTCACAAACCTCCATTCTGTGACTTCACACACCTACATTCTGAGTTCACACACCTCCATTCTGTGACTTCACACACCTACATTCGGTGACTTCACACACATCCATTCTGTGACTTCACACACCTCCATTGTGACATCACACACTTCCATTATGTGACTTCACACACCTCCATTCTGTGACTTCACACACCTCCATTGTTTGACTTCACACAACTCCATTCTTGGACTTCACACACCTCCATTCCATGACTTCACACACCTCCATTCTATGAGTTCACAAACCTCCATTCTATGACTTCACAAACTTCCATTCTATGACTTCACACACCTCCATTGTTTGACTTCACTCACCTCCATTCTTTGACCTCACACACGTCCATTCCATGACTTCACACACCTCCATTCTATGAGTTCACACACCTCCATTCTGTGACTTCACACACCTCCATTTTTGACTTCACACACCTCTATTCTTTGACTTCACACACCGCCATTCCATGACTTCACATACCTCCATTCTATAAGTTCACACACCTCCATTCTATGAGTTCACACACCACCATTTTGACTTCACACACCTCCATTCTATGACTTCACACACCTCCATTCTATGACTTCACAATCCTCCATTCTGTGACTTCACACATCTCCATTCAGAGTTCACACACCTCGATTCTCTGACTTCACACACCTCCAACTGTGACTTCACACACCTCCATTCTGTGACTTCACACACGCCCATTCTGTGACTTCACACACCTCCATTCTGTGACTTCACATACCTCAATTTTGTGACTTCACACTCGTCCATTCTGACTTCACACACCTCCATTCTGTGACTTCACACACCTCCATTCTGTGACTTCACACACCTCCATTCTGAGTTCACACACCTCCATTCTGTGACTTCACACACCTCCATTCTGACTTCACCCAGCTCCATTCTATGACTTCACACACCTCCATTCTATGACTTCACACACCTCCATTATATGACTTCACACACCTCCATTCTGAATTCACACACCTGCATTCTGTGACTTCACACACCTCCATTCTGACTTCACAGACCTCCATTCTATGACTTCCACACCTCCATTCTGTGACTTCACACACCACCATTCTTTGACTTCGCACACCTCCATTGTGATTTCACACACCTCCAATCTATGAGTTCACACACCTCCATTCTGACTTCACACACCTCCATTCTATGACTTCACACACCTCCATTCTGACTTCACACACCTCCATTCTATGACTTCACACACCTCCATTCTGTGACTTCACACACCTCCATTCTATGATTTCACACATCTCCATTCTATGACTTCACACATCCATTTTGATTTCACACACCTCCAATATATGACTTCAAACACCTCAATTCTGTTACTTCACACACCTCCATTCTATGACTTCATACCCTTCCATTCTGTGAGTTTACACAACTCCAGTCTATGACTTCACACACCTCCATTCTATGACCTCACATACCTCCATTCTATGACTTCACACACCTGCATGCTCCGACTTCACACCGCTCCAATTTGACTTCCCATACCTCCATTCTATGACTTCAGAAACCTCCTTTCTGTGACTTCAAACACCTCCATTCTGTGACTGCACACAACTGCATTCTATGATTTCACACTCCTCCATTCTATGACTTCACACACCTCCATTTTATGACATCACACACCTCCATTTTGACTTCACACACCTCCATTATGTGCCTTCACACACCTCCCTTCGGTGACTTCACACTCCTCCATTTTATGACTTCACACATCTACATTCTATGACTTCACACACCTTCAATCTATGACTTCAAACACTTCCATTCTATGATTTCACATACCACCATTCTATGAATTCACATACCTCCATTCTGTGACTTCACACACCTCCATTCTGAGTTCACACACCTCCATTCTGTGACTTAACACACCTCCATTCTGACTTCACACACCTTCATTTCATGACTTCGCACACCTCCATTCTATGACTTATCACATCCACCATTCTGTGACTTCACACACCTCCATTCTGAGTTGACAAACCTCCATTCTGTGACTTCACAAACCTCTATTGTATGACATCACACACCTCCATTGTGACTTCACACACCTCTATTCTATGAGTTCAACACCTCCGTTCTGACTTCATACACCTCCATTCTATGACTTCACACACCTCCATTCTGACTTCACACAGCTCCATTCTGTGACTTCACAAAACTCCATTCTATGATTTCACACACCTCCATCTATGACTTCACACACCTCCATTCTTACTTCAGAAACTCCTATTCTGTGACTTCACACACCCCCATTGTGACTTCACACACCTCCATTGTATGACTTCACACACCACCATTCTGTGACTTCACACACCTCCATTCTATGACTTCACACACTACCATTGTGACGTCACACAACTCCATTCTATGAGTTCACACACCTCCATTCTATGACTTGACACACCTCCATTCTGACTTCACACACCTCTATTCTTTGACTTCGCACACCTCCATTCTGACTTCACACACCTCCATTCTATGACTTCACAGACCTCGAATCTGTGACTTCACTCACCTCCACTCTATGACTTCACACTTCTCCATTCTATGACTTCCCACACCTCTTTCTATGACTTCACCGACCTCCCTTCTATGACTTCACATTTCCATTCTGACGTCACACACCTCCATTCTGTGACTTCACACACCATCATTCTGTGACTTCACACACCCCATTCTATGGCTTCACCGACCTCCATTCTATGACTTCACACATCTCCATTCTATGACTTCACACACCTCCATTCTGTGACTTCACACACGACCATTCTGTGACTTCACACACCACTAATTTGTGACTTCACACTCGTCCATTCTGACTTCACACACCTCCATTGGTGACTTCACACACCTCCATTGTATGACTTCACACACCTCCATTCTGTGACTTCACACACCTCCATTCTGAGTTCTCACACCTCCATTCTGTGACTTCACACACCTCCATTCTGTGACTTCACACACCTCCATTTTACATCACGCACTTCCATTGTGTGACTTCACACACCTCCATTCTGTGCATTCATACACCTCCATTCTATGACTTCATACACCTCCATTCTATGACTTCATACACCACTATTCTATGACTTCACACACCTCCATTCTGTTACTCCACAAATCTCCATTCTGACTTCACACACCTCCATTCTATGACTTCACACACCTCAATTCTATGACTTCACACATCTCCTTTCTGTAACTTCACACACTTCCAATGTTTGACTTCACAAACCTCCATTCCATGACTTCACACACCCCCATTCTATAACTTCACACACCTCCATTCTGTGACTTCACACACCTCCATTTTGACTTCACGCACCTCCATTCTATGACTTCACACACCTCCATTCTGTGACTTCCACACCTCCCTTCGGTGACTTCACACTCCTCCATTCTATGACTTCACACATCTACATTCTATGACTTCACACATCTACATTCTATGACTTCACACACATTCAATCTATGACTTCAAACACTTCCATTCTATTATTTCACATACCTCCATTCTATGAATTCACATACCTCCATTCTGTGACTTCACACACCTCCATTCTGACTTCACACACCTCCATTGTGTGACTTAAAACACCTCCATTGTGACTTCACACACCTTCATTTCATCACTTCGCACACCTCCATTCTAAGACTTATCACATCCACCATTCTGTGACTTCACACACCTCCATTCTGAGTTGACACACCTCCATTCTGTGACTTCTCAAACCTCTATTGTATGACTTCACACACTTCCATTCTGAATTCACACACCTCCTTTCTGTGACTTCACACACCTCCATTCTGACTTCACACACCTCCATTCTATGACTTCCACACCTCCATTCTGTGACTTCACACACCACCATTCTTTGACTTCACACACTTCCATTGTGACCTCACACACCTCCAATCTATGAGTTCACACACCTCCATTCTAACTTCACACACCTCCATTCTAGGACTTAACATACCTCCAATCTGACTTCACACACTTCCATTCTGACTTCACACACCTCCATTCTGTCACTTCACACACCTCCATTCCGTGACTTCACACTCCTCCTTTCGATGACTTCACACACCTCCATTCTTGGACTTCACACACCTCCATTCCATGACTTCACACACCTCCATTCTATGAGTTCACACATCTCCATTCTATGAGTTCACACACCTCCATTTGGACTTCACACACCTCCATTCTATGACTTCACACACCTTCATTCTTACTTCAGAAACATCCATTCAATGACTTCACACACCTCCCTTCTATGACATCACAAACCTCCATTCTGTGACTTCACACACATCCATTCTGAGTTCACACACCTCCATTCTGTGACTTCACACACCTCCATTCTGAGTTCACACACCTCCATTCTGTGACTTCACACACCTCCATTCTGACTTCACCCAGCTCCATTCTATGACTTCACACACCTCCATTCTGTGACTTCACACACCTCCATTCTATGACTTCACACACCTCCATTATATGACTTCACACACCTCCATTCTGAATTCACACACCTGCATTCTGTGACTTTACACACCTCCATTCTGACTTCACACACCTCCATTCTATGACTTCCACACCTCCATTCTGTGACTTCACACACCACCATTCTTTGACTTCGCACACCTCCATTGTGATTTCACACACCTCCAATCTATGAGTTCACACACCTCCATTCTGACTTCACACACCTCCATTCTATGACTTCACACACCTCCATTCTGACTTCACACACCTCCATTCTATGACTTCCACACCTCCATTCTGTGACTTCACACACCACCATTCTTTGACTTCGCACACCTCCATTGTGATTTCACACACCTCCAATCTATGAGTTCACACACCTCCATTCTGACTTCACACACCTCCATTCTATGACTTCACACACCTCCATTCTGACTTCACACACCTCCATTCTCTGACTTCACACACCTCCAATCTGTGACTTCACACACCTCCATTCTGGGACTTCACACACCTCCATTCTATGATTTCACACATCTCCATTCTATGACTTCACACATCCATTTTGATTTCACACACCTCCAATATATGACTTCAAACACCTCAATTCTGTTACTTTACACACCTCCATTCTATGACTTCATATCCTTCCATTCTGTGAGTTCACACAACTCCAGTCTATGACTTCACACACCTCCATTCTATGACCTCACATACCTCCATTCTATGACTTAACACACCTGCATACTCCGACTTCACACCGCTCCAATTTGACTTCCCATACCTCCATTCTATGACTTCAGAAACCTCCTTTCTGTGACTTCAAACACCTCCATTCTGTGACTGCACACAATTGCATTCTATGATTTCACACTCCTCCATTCTATGACTTCACACACCTCCATTTTATGACATCACACACCTCCATTTTGACTTCACACACCTCTATTCTTTGACTTCACACACCTCCATTCCATGACTTCACATACCTCCATTCTATGAGTTCACACACCTCCATTCTATGACTTCACAAACCTCCATTCTGTGACTTCACACACCTAAATTCTGAGTTCACAAACCTCCATTCGGTGACTTCACACAACTACATTCTGAGTTCACACACCTCCATTCTGTGACTTCACACACCTACATTCGGTGACTTCACACACATCCATTCTGTGACTTCACACACCTCCATTGTGACATCACACACTTCCATTATGTGACTTCACACACCTCCATTCTGTGACTTCACACACCTCCATTGTTTGACTTCACACAACTCCATTCTTGGACTTCACACACCTCCATTCCATGACTTCACACACCTCCATTCTATGAGTTCACAAACCTCCATTCTATGACTTCACAAACTTCCATTCTATGACTTCACACACCTCCATTGTTTGACTTCACTCACCTCCATTCTTTGACCTCACACACGTCCATTCCATGACTTCACACACCTCCATTCTATGAGTTCACACACCTCCATTCTGTGACTTCACACACCTCCATTTTTGACTTCACACACCTCTATTCTTTGACTTCACACACCGCCATTCCATGACTTCACATACCTCCATTCTATAAGTTCACACACCTCCATTCTATGAGTTCACACACCACCATTTTGACTTCACACACCTCCATTCTATGACTTCACACACCTCCATTCTATGACTTCACAATCCTCCATTCTGTGACTTCACACATCTCCATTCAGAGTTCACACACCTCGATTCTCTGACTTCACACACCTCCATCTGTGACTTCACACACCTCCATTCTGTGACTTCACACACGCCCATTCTGTGACTTCAAACACCTCCATTCTGTGACTTCACATACCTCAATTTTGTGACTTCACACTCGTCCATTCTGACTTCACACACCTCCATTCTGAATTCACACACCTGCATTCTGTGACTTCACACACCTCCATTCTGACTTCACACACCACCATTCTTTGACTTCGCACACCTCCATTGTTATTTCACACACCTCCAATCTATGAGTTCACACACCTCCATTCTATGACTTCACACACCTCCATTCTATGACTTCACACACCTCCATTCTGACTTCACACAGCTCCATTCTATGACTTCACACACCTCCATTCTGTGACTTCACACACCTCCATTCTATGACCTCACACACCTCCATTCTATGATTTCACACATCTCCATTCTATGACTTCACACATCCATTTTGATTTCACACACCTCCAATATATGACTTCAAACACCTCAATTCTGTTACTTCACACACCTCCATTCTATGACTTCATACCCTTCCATTCTGTGAGTTCACACAACTCCAGTCTATGACTTCACACACCTCCATTCTATGACCTCACATACCTCCATTCTATGACTTCACACACCTGCATGCTCCGACTTCACACCGCTCTAATTTGACTTCCCATACCTCCATTCTATGACTTCAGAAACCTTTCTGTGACTTCAAACACCTCCATTCTGTGACTGCACACAACTGCATTCTATGATTTCACACTCCTCCATTCTATGACTTCACACACCTCCATTTTATGACATCACACACCTCCATTTTGACTTCACACACCTCCATTATGTGCCTTCACACACCTCCCTTCGGTGACTTCACACTCCTCCATTTTATGACTTCACACATCTACATTGTATGACTTCACACACATTCAATCTATGACTTCAAACACTTCCATTCTATGATTTCACACACCATTCTATGAATTCACATACCTCCATTCTGTGACTTCACACACCTCCATTCTGAGTTCACACACCTCCATTCTGTGACTTAACACACCTCCATTCTGACTTCACACACCTTCATTTCATGACTTCGCACACCTCCATTCTATGACTTATCACATCCACCATTCTGTGACTTCACACACCTCCATTCTGAGTTGACAAACCTCCATTCTGTGACTTCACAAACCTCTATTGTATGACATCACACACCTCCATTGTGACTTCACACACCTCTATTCTATGAGTTCAACACCTCCGTTCTGACTTCATACACCTCCATTCTGTGACTTCACACACCTCCATTCTGACTTCACACAGCTCCATTCTGTGACTTCACAAAACTCCATTCTATGATTTCACACACCTCCATCTATGACTTCACACACCTCCATTCTTACTTCAGAAACTCCTATTCTGTGACTTCACACACCCCCATTGTGACTTCACACACCTCCATTGTATGACTTCACACACCACCATTCTGTGACTTCACACACCTCCATTCTATGACTTCACACACTACCATTGTGACGTCACACAACTCCATTCTATGAGTTCACACACCTCCATTCTGACTTCGCACACCTCTATTCTTTGACTTCGCACACCTCCATTCTGACTTCACACACCTCCATTCTATGACTTCACAGACCTCGAATCTGTGACTTCACTCACCTCCACTCTATGACTTCACACTTCTCCATTCTATGACTTCCCACACCTCCTTTCTATGACTTCACCGACCTCCATTCTATGACTTCACATTTCCATTCTGACGTCACACACCTCCATTCTGTGACTTCACACACCATCATTCTGTGACGTCACACACCCCATTCTATGGCTTCACCGACCTCCATTCTATGACTTCACACATCTCCATTCTATGACTTCACACACCTCCATTCTGTGACTTCACACACGACCATTCTGTGACTTCACACACCACAAATTTGTGACTTCACACTCGTCCATTCTGACTTCACACACCTCCATTGGTGACTTCACACACCTCCATTCTATGACTTCACACACCTCCATTCTGTGACTTCACACACCTCCATTCTGAGTTCTCAAACCTCCATTCTGTGACTTCACACACCTCCATTCTGTGACTTCACACACCTCCATATTACATCACGCACTTCCATTCTGTGACTTCACACACCTCCATTCTGTGCATTCATACACCTCCATTCTATGACTTCATACACCTCCATTCTATGACTTCATACACCACTATTCTATGACTTCACACACCTCCATTCTGTGACTCCACAAATCTCCATTCTGACTTCACACACCTCCATTCTATGACTTCACACACCTCAATTCTATGACTTCACACATCTCCTTTCTGTAACTTCACACACTTCCAATGTTTGACTTCACAAACCTCCATTCCATGACTTCACACACCCCCATTCTATAACTTCACACACCTCCATTCTGTGACTTCACACACCTCCATTTTGACTTCACACACCTCCATTCTATGACTTCAAACACCTCCATTCTGTGACTTCCATACCTCCCTTCGGTGACTTCACACTCCTCCATTCTATGACTTCACACATCTACATTCTATAACTTCACACACCTCCATTGTTTGACTTCACTCACCTCCATTCTTTGACCTCACACACGTCCATTCCATGACTTCACACACCTCCATTCTATGAGTTCACACACCTCCATTCTGTGACTTCACACACCTCCATTGTTTGACTTCACACACCTCTATTCTTTGACTTCACACACCGCCATTCCATGACTTCACATACCTCCATTCTATACGTTCACACACCTCCATTCTATGAGTTCACACACCACCATTTTGACTTCACACACCTCCATTCTATGACTTCACACACCTCCATTCTATGACTTCACAATCCTCCATTCTGTGACTTCACACATCTCCATTCAGAGTTCACACACCTCGATTCTCTGACTTCACACACCTCCATCTATGACTTCACACACCTCCATTCTGTGACTTCACAGACGCCCATTCTGTGACTTCACACACCTCCATTCTGTGACTTCATATACCTCAATTTTGTGACTTCACACTCGTCCATTCTGACTTCACACACCTCCATTCTGTGACTTCACACACCTCCATTCTGTGACTTCACACACCTCCATTCTGAGTTCACACACCTCCATTCTGTGACTTCACACACCTCCATTCTGACTTCACCCAGCTCCATTCTATGACTTCACACACCTCCATTCTGTGACTTCACACACCTCCATTCTATGACTTCACACACCTCCATTATATGACTTCACACACCTCCAATCTGAATTCACACAACTGCATTCTGTGACTTCACACACCTCCATTCTGACTTCACACACCTCCATTCTATGACTTCCACACCTCCATTCTGTGACTTCACACACCACCATTCTTTGACTTCGCACACCTCCATTGTGATTTCACACACCTCCAATCTATGAGTTCACACACCTCCATTCTGACTTCACACACTTCCATTCTGTGACTTCACACACCTCCATTCTGACTTCACACACCTCCATTCTATGACTTCACACACCTCCATTCTGTGACTTCACACACCTCCATTTTGACTTCACACACCTCCATTCTATGACTTCACACACCTCCATTCTGTGACTTCCACACCTCCCTTCGGTGACTTCACACTCCTCCATTCTGTGACTTCACACACGACCATTCTGTGACTTCACACACCACAAATTTGTGACTTCACACTCATCCATTCTGACTTCACACACCTCCATTGGTGACTTCACACACCTCCATTCTATGACTTCACACACCTCCATTCGGTGACTTCACACACCTCCATTCTGAGTTCTCACACCTCCATTCTGTGACTTCACACACCTCCATTCTGTGACTTCACACACCTCCATTTTACATCACGCACTTCCATTCTGTGACTTCACACACCTCCATTCTGTGCATTCATACACCTCCATTCTATGACTTCATACACCTCCATTCTATGACTTCATACACCACTATTCTATGACTTCACACACCTCCATTCTGTGACTCCACAAATCTCCTTTCTGACTTCACACACCTCCATTCTATGACTTCACACACCTCAATTCTATGACTTCACACATCTCCTTTCTGTAACTTCACACATTTCCAATGTTTGACTTCACAAACCTCCATTCCATGACTTCACACACCCCCATTCTATAACTTCACACACCTCCATTCTGTGACTTCACACACCTCCATTTTGACTTCACACACCTCCATTCTATGACTTCACACACCTCCATTCTGTGACTTCCACACCTCCCTTCGGTGACTTCACACTCCTCCATTCTATGACTTCACACATCTACATTCTATGACTTCACACATCTACATTCTATGACTTCACACACATTCAATCTATGACTTCAAACACTTCCATTCTATTATTTCACATACCTCCATTCTATGAATTCACATACCTCCATTCTGTGACTTAAAACACCTAAATTCTGACTTCACACACCTTCACTTCATGACTTCGCACACCTCCATTCTAAGACTTATCACATCCACCATTCTGTGACTTCACACACCTCCATTCTCAGTTGACACACCTCCATTCTGTGACTTCTCAAACCTCTTTTGTATGACTTCACACACTTCCATTCTGAATTCACACACCTCCTTTCTGTGACTTCACACACATCCATTCTGACTTCACACACCTCCATTCTATGACTTCCATACCTCCATTCTGTGACGTCACACACCACCATTCTTTGACTTCACACACTTCCATTGTGACCTCACACACCTCCAATCTATGAGTTCACACACCTCCATTCTAACTTCACACACCTCCATTCTAGGACTTAACATACCTCCAATCTGACTTCACACACTTCCATTCTGACTTCACACACCTCCATTCTGTCACTTCACACACTTCCATTCCGTGACTTCACACTCCTCCTTTCGATGACTTCACACACCTCCATTCTGTGACTTCACACACCTCCATATTGTGACTTCACACACATCCATTCTGTGACTTCACACACCTCCATTTTACATCACGCACTTCCATTCTGTGACTTCACACACCTTCATTCTGTGACTTCACAGACCTCCATTGTTTGACTTCACACAACTACGTTGTTGGACTTCACACACCTCCATTCCATGACTTCACATACCTCCATTCTATGAGTTCACACACCTCGATTTTGACTTCACACACCTCCCTTCTATGACTTTACACACCGTCATTCTTATTTCAGAAACATCCATTATATGACTTCACACACCTCTTTCTATGACATCACCAGCCTCTCTTCTGTGACTTCACACACCTGCATTATGAGTTCACACACCTCAATTCTGTGACTTCACACACCTCCATTCTGTGACTTCACACACTTCCATTCTATGACTTCACACACCTCCATTCTATGACTTCACACACCTACATTGTGACTCTCCACACCGCCAATCTATGAGTTCACACACCTGTATTGTGACTTCACACACCCCCATTCTGTGACTTCACACACATCCATTCTGAGTTCACACACCTCCATTCTGACTTCACACACCTCTACTGTGACTTCACACACCTCTATTCTATGAGTTCACACACCTCCATTCTGACTTCACACACCTCCATTCTGTGACTTCACACACCTCCATTCTTTGACTTCACACACCTCCATTCAGTGACTTCACACACCTCCATTCTATGACTTCGCACACCTACATTGTGACTTCACACACCTCCATTCTATGAGTTCACAGACCTCCATTCTGACTTCACACACCTACATTCTATGCCTTCACACACCTCCATTCTGACTTCACACACCTCATTCTATGACTTCGCACACCTCCATTCTGACTTCACACACCTCCATTCTGTGACTTCACACACCTCCATTCCGTGACTTCACACACCTCCATTCGATGACTTCACACACCTCCATTCTTTGACTTCACACACCTCCGTTTTGACTTCTCACACCTCCATTCTGTGACTTCACACACCTCATTCTGTGACTTCACACACCTCCATTCTGTGACTTCACAGACCTCCATTGTTTGACTTCACACAACTACGTTGTTGGACTTCACACACCTCCATTCCATCACTTCTCACACCTCCATTCTATGAGTTCACACACCTCCATTCTATGAGTTCACACACCTCGATTTTGACTTCACACACCTCCATTCTATGACTTTACACACCGTCATTCTTATTTCAGAGACATCCGTTCTATGACTTCACACACCTCCTTTCTATGACATCACAAGCCTCTCTTCTGTGACTTCACACACCTGCATTCTGAGTTCACACACCTCAATTCTGTGACTTCACACACCTCCATTCTGTGACTTCACACACCTCCATTCTATGACTTCACACACCTCCATTCTATGACTTCACACACCTACATTGTGACTCTACACACCGCCAATCTATGAGTTCACACACCTGTATTGTGACTTCACACAACTCCATTCTGTGACTTCACACACCTCCATTCTGATTTCACACACCGCTACTGTGACTTCACACACCTCCATTCTATGAGTTCACACACCTCCATTCTGACTTCACACACCTCCATTCTGTGACTTCACACACCTCCATTCTTTGACTTCACACACCTCCATTCAGTGACTTCACACACCTCCATTCTGTGACTTCACACACCTACATTGTGACTTCACACACCTCCATTCTGACTTCACACACCTCATTCTATGACTTCGCACACCTCCATTCTGACTTCACACACCTCCATTCTGTGACTTCACACACCTCCATTCCGTGACTTCACACACCTCCATTCGATGACTTCACACACCTCCATTCTTTGACTTCACACACCTCCATTTTGACTTCACACACTTCCATTCTGTGACTTCACACATCTACATTTTGACATCACACACTTCCATTCTGTGACTTCACACACCTCCATTTTGTGACTTCACACACCTCCATTGTTTGACTTCACACATCTCCATTCTTGGACTTCACACACCTCCATTCCATGAGTTCACACATCTCCATTCTATGAGTTCACACACCTCCATTTGGACTTCACACACCTCCATTCTATGACTTCACACACCTTCATTCTTACTTCAGAAACATCCATTCAATGACTTCACACACCTCCCTTCTATGACATCACAAACCTCCATTCTGTGACTTCACACACCTCCATTCTGAGTTCACACACCTCCATTCTGTGACTTCACACACCTCCATTCTTAGTTCACACACCTCCATTCTGTGACTTCACACACCTCCATTCTGACTTCACCCAGCTCCATTCTATGACTTCTCACACCTCCATTCTGTGACTTCACACACCTCCATTCTATGACTTCACACACCTCCATTATATGACTTCACACACCTCCATTCTGAATTCACACACCTGCATTCTCTGACTTTACACACCTCCATTCTGACTTCACACACCTCCATTCTATGACTTCCACACCTCCATTCTGTGACTTCACACACCACCATTCTTTGACTTCGCACACCTCCATTGTGATTTCACACACCTCCAATCTATGAGTTCACACACCTCCATTTTGACTTCACACACCTCCATTCTATGACTTCACACACCTCCATTCTGACTTCACACACCTCCATTCTCTGACTTCACACACCTCCAATCTGTGACTTCACACACCTCCATTCTGTGACTTCACACACCTCCATTCTATGACCTCACACACCTCCATTCTATGATTTCACACATCTCCATTCTATGACTTCACACATCCATTTTGATTTCACACACCTCCAATATATGACTTCAAACACCTCAATTCTGTTACTTCACACACCTCCATTCTATGACTTCATACCCTTCCATTCTGTGAGTTCACACAACTCCAGTCTATGACTTCACCACCTCCATTCTATGACCTCACATACCTCCATTCTATGACATCACAAACCTGCATACTTCGACTTCACACCGCTCCAATTTTACTTCCCATACCTCCATTCTATGACTTCAGAAACCTCCTTTCTGTGACTTCAAACACCTCCATTCTGTGACTGCACACAACTGCATTCTATGATTTCACACTCCTCCATTCTATGACTTCACACACCTCCATTTTATGACATCACACACCTCCATTTTGACTTCACACACCTCCATTATGTGCCTTCACACACCTCCCTTCGGTGACTTCACACTCCTCCATTTTATGACTTCACACATCTACATTCTATGACTTCACACACCTTCAATCTATGACTTCAAACACTTCCATTCTATGATTTCACATACCACCATTCTATGAATTCACATACCTCCATTCTGTGACTTCACACACCTCCATTCTGAGTTCACACACCTCCATTCTGTGACTTAACACATCTCCATTCTGACTTCACACACCTTCATTTCATGACTTCGCACACCTCCATTCTATGACTTATCACATCCACCATTCTGTGACTTCACACACCTCCATTCTGAGTTGACAAACCTCCATTCTGTGACTTCACAAACCTCTATTGTATGACATCACACACCTCCATTGTGACTTCACACACCTCTATTCTATGAGTTCAACACCTCCGTTCTGACTTCATACATCTCCATTCTGTGACTTCACACACCTCCATTCTGACTTCACACAGCTCCATTTTGTGACTTCACAAAACTCCATTCTATGATTTCACACACCTCCATCTATGACTTCACACACCTCTATTCTTACTTCAGAAACTCCTATTCTGTGACTTCACACACCCCCATTGTGACTTCACACACCTCCATTGTATGACTTCACACACCACCATTCTGTGACTTCACACACCTCCATTCTATGACTTCACACACTACCATTGTGACGTCACACAACTCCATTCTATGAGTTCACAAACCTCCATTCTATGACTTGACACACCTCCATTCTGACTTCACACACATCTGGTCTTTGACTTCGCACACCTCCATTCTGACTTCACACACCTCCATTCTATGACTTCACAGACCTCGAATCTGTGACTTCACTCACCTCCACTCTATGACTTCACACTTCTCCATTCTATGACTTCCCACACCTCCTTTCTATGACTTCACCGACCTCCATTCTATGACTTCACATTTCCATTCTGACGTCACACACCTCCATTCTGTGACTTCACACACCATCATTCTGTGACTTCACACACCCCATTCTATGGCTTCACCGACCTCCATTCTATGACTTCACACATCTCCATTCTATGACTTCACACACCTCCATTCTGTGACTTCACACACGACCATTCTGTGACTTCACACACCAAAAATTTGTGACTTCACACTCGTCCATTCTGACTTCACACACCTCCATTCGTGACTTCACACACCTCCATTCTATGACTTCACACACCTCCATTCGGTGACTTCACACACCTCCATTCTGAGTTCTCACACCTCCATTCTGTGACTTCACACACCTCCATTCTGTGACTTCACACACCTCCATTTTACATCACGCACTTCCATTCTGTGACTTCACACACCTCCATTCTGTGCATTCATACACCTCCATTCTATGACATCATACGCCTCCATTCTATGACTTCATACACCACTATTCTATGACTTCACACACCTCCATTCTGTGACTCCACAAATCTCCATTCTGACTTCACACACCTCCATTCTATGACTTCACACACCTCAATTCTATGACTTCACACATCTCCTTTCTGTAACTTCACACACTTCCAATGTTTGACTTCACAAACCTCCATTCCATGACTTCACACACCCCCAATCTATAACTTCACACACCTCCATTCTGTGACTTCACACACCTCCATTTTGACTTCACACACTTCCATTCTGTGACTTAAAACACCTCCATTCTATGACTTCACACACCTCAAATCTATGACTTCACACATCTCCATTCTCTGACTTTACACTCCTCCATTCTGTGACTTCACACACCTCTATTCTGAGTTGACACACCTCCATTCTGTGACTTCTCAAACCTCTATTGTATGACTTTACACACTTCCATTCTGAATTCACACACCTCCTTTCTGTGACTTCACACACCTCCATTCTGACTTCACACACCTCCATTCTATGACTTCCACACCTCCATTCTGTGACTTCACACACCACCATTCTTTGACTTCACACACTTCCATTGTGACCTCACACACCTCCAATCTATGAGTTCACACACCTCCATTCTATGACTTCACACACCTCCATTGTGATTTCACACACCTCCATTCTATGAGTTCACACACCTCCATTTTGACTTCACACACCTCCATTCTGTGACTTCACACACCTCCATTCCGTGACTTCACACTCCTCCTTTCGATGACTTCACACACCTCCATTCTTTGACTTCACACACCTCCATTTTGACTTCACACACCTCCATTCTGTGACTTCACACACCTCCATATTGTGACTTCACACACCTCCATTCTGTGACTTCACACACCTCCATTTTACATCACGCACTTCCATTCTGTGACTTCACACACCTCAATTCTGTGACTTCACAGACCTCCATTGTTTGACTTCACACAACTACGTTGTTGGACTTCACACACCTCCATTCCATGACTTCACATACCTCCATTCTATGAGTTCACACACCTCCATTCTATGAGTTCACACACCTCGATTTTGACTTCACACACCTCCATTCTATGACTTTACACACCGTCATTCTTATTTCAGAAACATCCATTCTATGACTTCACACACCTCTTTCTATGACATCACAAGCCTCTCTTCTGTGACTTCACACACCTGCATTATGAGTTCACACACCTCAATTCTGTGACTTCACACACCTCCATTCTGTGACTTCACGCACTTCCATTCTATGACTTCACACACCTCCATTCTATGACTTCACACACCTACATTGTGACTCTACACACCGCCAATCTATGAGTTCACACCTGTATTGTGACTTCACACACCTCCATTCTGTGACTTCACAAACATCCATTCTGAGTTCACACACCTCCATTCTGAATTCACACACCTCTACTGTGACTTCACACACCTCCATTCTATGAGTTCACACACCTCCATTCTGACTTCACACTCCTCCATTCTGTGACTTCACACACCTCCATTCTTTGACTTCACACACCTCCATTCAGTGACTTCACACACCTCCATTCTATGACTTCACACACCTACATTGTGACTTCACACACCTCCATTCTATGAGTTCACAGACCTCCATTCTGACTTCACACACCTACATTCTATGCCTTCACACACCTCCATTCTCTCACTTCACACACCTCCAATCTGTGACTTCACACACCTCCATTCTGTGACTTCACACACCTCCATTCTATGACCTCACACACCTCCATTCTATGATTTCACACATCTCCATTCTATGACTTCACACATCCATTTTTATTTCACACACCTCCAATATATGACTTCAAACACCTCAATTCTGTTACTTCACACACCTCCATTCCATGACTTCATACCCTTCCATTCTGTGAGTTCACACAACTCCAGTCTATGACATCACACACCTCCATTCTATGACCTCACATACCTCCATTCTATGACTTCACACACCTGCATACTCCGACTTCACACCGCTCCAATTTGACTTCCCATACCTCCATTCTATGACTTCAGAAACCTCCTTTCTGTGACTTCAAACACCTCCATTCTGTGACTGCACACAACTGCATTCTATGATTTCACACTCCTCCATTCTATGACTTCACACACCTCCATTTTATGACATCACACACCTCCATTTTGACTTCACACACCTCCATTATGTGCCTTCACACACCTCCCTTCGGTGACTTCACACTCCTCCATTTTATGACTTCACACATCTACATTCTATGACTTCACACACCTTCAATCTATGACTTCAAACACTTCCATTCTATGATTTTACATACCACCATTCTATGAATTCACATACCTCCATTCTGTGACTTCACACACCTCCATTCTGAGTTCACACACCTCCATTCTATGAGTTCACAGACCTCCATTCTGACTTCACACACCTACATTCTATGCCTTCACACACCTCCATTCTGACTTCACACACCTCATTCTATGACTTCGCACACCTCCATTCTGACTTCACACACCTCCATTCTGTGACTTCACACACCTCCATTCCGTGACTTCACACACCTCCATTCGATGACTTCACACACCTCCATTCTTTGACTTCACACACCTCCGTTTTGACTTCTCACACCTCCATTCTGTGACTTCACACACCTCCATTCTGTGACTTCACACACCTCCATTCTGTGACTTCACAGACCTCCATTGTTTGACTTCACACAACTACGTTGTTGGACTTCGCACACCTCCATTCCATCACTTCTCACACCTCCATTCTATGAGTTCACATACCTCCATTCTATGAGTTCACACACCTCGATTTTGACTTCACACACCTCCATTCTATGACTTTACACACCGTCATTCTTATTTCAGAGACATCCGTTCTATGACTTCACACACCTCCTTTCTATGACATCACAAGCCTCTCTTCTGTGACTTCACACACCTGCATTCTGAGTTCACACACCTCAATTCTGTGACTTCACACACCTCCTTTCTGTGACTTCACACACCTCCATTCAATGACTTCACACACCTCCATTCTATGACTTCACACACCTACATTGTGACTCTACACACCGCCAATCTATGAGTTCACACACCTGTATTGTGACTTCACACACCTCCATTCTGTGACTTCACACACCTCCATTCTGAGCTCACACACCTCCATTCTGACTTCACACACCTCTACTGTGACTTCACACACCTCCATTCTATGAGTTCACACACCTGCATTCTGACTTCACACATCTCCATTCTGTGACTTCACACACCTCAATTCTATGACCTCACACAACTCCATTCTATGATTTCACACATCTCCATTCTATGACTTCACACATCCATTTTGATTTCACACACCTCCAATATATGACTTCAAACACCTCAATTCTGTTACTTCACACACCTCCATTCCATGACTTCATACCCTTCCATTCTGTGAGTTCACACAACTCCAGTCTATGACTTCACACACCTCCATTCTATGACCTCACATACCTCCATTCTATGACTTCACACCCTGCATACTCCGACTTCACACCGCTCCAATTTGACTTCCCATACCTCCATTCTATGACTTCAGAAACCTCCTTTCTGTGACTTCAAACACCTCCATTCTGTGACTGCACACAACTGCATTCTATGATTTCACACTCCTCCATTCTATGACTTCACACACCTCCATTTTATGACATCACACACCTCCATTTTGACTTCACACACCTCCATTATGTGCCTTCACACACCTCCCTTCGGTGACTTCACACTCCTCCATTTTATGACTTCACACATCTACATTCTATGACTTCACACACCTTCAATCTATGACTTCAAACACTTCCATTCTATGATTTCACATACCACCATTCTATGAATTCACATACCTCCATTCTGTGACTTCACACACCTCCATTCTGAGTTCACACACCTCCATTCTGTGACTTAACACACCTCCATTCTGACTTCACACACCTTCATTTCATGACTTCGCACAACTCCATTGTATGACTTATCACATCCACCATTCTGTCACTTCACACACCTCCATTCTGAGTTGACAAACCTCCATTCTGTGACTTCACAAACCTCTATTGTATGACATCACACAACTCCATTGTGACTTCACACACCTCTATTCTATGAGTTCAACACCTCCGTTCTGACTTCATACATCTCCATTCTATGACTTCACACACCTCCATTCTGACTTCACACAGCTCCATTTTGTGACTTCACAAAACTCCATTCTATGATTTCACACACCTCCATCTATGACTTCACACACCTCTATTCTTACTTCAGAAACTCCTATTCCTTGACTTCACACACCCCCATTGTGACTTCACACACCTCCATTGTATGACTTCACACACCACCATTCTGTGACTTCACACACCTCCATTCTATGACTTCACACACTACCATTGTGACGTCACACAACTCCATTCTATGAGTTCACAAACCTCCATTCTATGACTTGACACACCTCCATTCTGACTTCACACACCTCTGTTCTTTGACTTCGCACATCTCCATTCTGACTTCACACACCTCCATTCTATGACTTCACAGACCTCTAATCTGTGATTTCACTCACCTCCACTCTATGACTTCACACTTCTCCATTCTATGACTTCCCACACCTCCTTTCTATGACTTCACCGACCTCCATTCTATGACTTCACATTTCCATTCTGACGTCACACACCTCCATTCTGTGACTTCACACACCATCATTCTGTGACTTCACACACCCCATTCTATGGCTTCACCGACCTCCATTCTATGACTTCACACATCTCCATTCTCTGACTTCACACACCTCCATTCTGTGACTTCACACACGACCATTCTGTGACTTCACACACCACAAATTTGTGACTTCACACTCGTCCATTCTGACTTCACACACCTCCATTCGTGACTTCACACACCTCCATTCTATGACTTCACACACCTCCATTCGGTGACTTCACACACCTCCATTCTGAGTTCTCACACCTCCATTCTGTGACTTCACACACCTCCATTCTGTGACTTCACACACCTCCATTTTACATCACGCACTTCCATTCTGTGACTTCACACACCTCCATTCTGTGACTTCACACACCTCCATTCTGTGACTTCACACACCTCCATTTTACATCACGCACTTCCATTCTGTGACTTCACACACCTCCATTCTGTGCATTCATACACCTCCATTCTATGACATCATACGCCTCCATTCTATGACTTCATACACCACTATTCTATGACTTCACACACCTCCATTCTGTGACTCCACAAATCTCCATTCTGACTTCACACACCTCCATTCTATGACTTCACACACCTCAATTCTATGACTTCACACATCTCCTTTCTGTAACTTCACACACTTCCAATGTTTGACTTCACAAACCTCC
This sequence comes from Megascapheus bottae, assembly GCA_024803745.1. Classification (NCBI taxonomy): domain Eukaryota; kingdom Metazoa; phylum Chordata; class Mammalia; order Rodentia; family Geomyidae; genus Megascapheus; species Megascapheus bottae. The sequence goes on along the minus strand of JANJXV010000855.1, from coordinate 277,394 downwards.
ATTCCATGACTTCACACACCCCCAATCTATAACTTCACACACCTCCATTCTGTGACTTCACACACCTCCATTTTGACTTCACACACTTCCATTCTGTGACTTAAAACACCTCCATTCTATGACTTCACACACCTCAAATCTATGACTTCACACATCTCCATTCTCTGACTTTACACTCCTCCATTCTGTGACTTCACACACCTCTATTCTGAGTTGACACACCTCCATTCTGTGACTTCTCAAACCTCTATTGTATGACTTCACACACTTCCATTCTGAATTCACACACCTCCTTTCTGTGACTTCACACACCTCCATTCTGACTTCACACACCTCCATTCTATGACTTCCACACCTCCATTCTGTGACTTCACACACCACCATTCTTTGACTTCACACACTTCCATTGTGACCTCACACACCTCCAATCTATGAGTTCACACACCTCCATTCTATGACTTCACACACCTCCATTGTGATTTCACACACCTCCATTCTATGAGTTCACACACCTCCATTTTGACTTCACACACCTCCATTCTGTGACTTCACACACCTCCATTCCGTGACTTCACACTCCTCCTTTCGATGACTTCACACACCTCCATTCTTTGACTTCACACACCTCCGTTTTGACTTCACACACCTCCATTCTGTGACTTCACACACCTCCATATTGTGACTTCACACACCTCCATTTGTGACTTCACACACTTCCATTTTACATCACGCACTTCCATTCTGTGACTTCACACACCTCCATTCTGTGACTTCACAGACCTCCATTGTTTGACTTCACACAACTATGTTGTTGGACTTCACATACCTCCATTCCATGACTTCACATACCTCCATTCTATGAGTTCACACACCTCCATTCTATGAGTTCACACACCTCGATTTTGACTTCACACACCTCCATTCTATGACTTTACACACCGTCATTCTTATTTCAGAAACATCCATTCTATGACTTCACACACCTCTTTCTATGACATCACAAGCCTCTCTTCTGTGACTTCACACACCTGCATTATGAGTTCACACACCTCAATTCTGTGACTTCACACACCTCCATTCTGTGACTTCACGCACTTCCATTCTATGACTTCACACACCTCCATTCTATGACTTCACACACCTACATTGTGACTCTACACACCGCCAATCTATGAGTTCACACCTGTATTGTGACTTCACACACTTCCATTCTGTGACTTCACAAACATCCATTCTGAGTTCACACACCTCCATTCTGAATTCAAACACCTCTACTGTGACTTCACACACCTCCATTCTATGAGTTCACACACCTCCATTCTGACTTCACACTCCTCCATTCTGTGACTTCACACACCTCCATTCTTTGACTTCACACACCTCCATTCAGTGACTTCACACACCTCCATTCTATGACTTCACACACCTACATTGTGACTTCACACACCTCCATTCTATGAGTTCACAGACCTCCATTCTGACTTCACACACCTACATTCTATGCCTTCACCCACCTCCATTCTCTGACTTCACACACCTCCAATCTGTGACTTCACACACCTCCATTCTGTGACTTCACACATCTCCATTCTATGACCTCACACACCTCCATTCTATGATTTCACACATCTCCATTCTATGACTTCACACATCCATTTTGATTTCACACACCTCCAATATATGACTTCAAACACCTCAATTCTGTTACTTCACACACCTCCATTCCATGACTTCATACCCTTCCATTCTGTGAGTTCACACAACTCCAGTCTATGACATCACACACCTCCATTCTATGACCTCACATACCTCCATTCTATGACTTCACACACCTGCATACTCCGACTTCACAACGCTCCAGTTTGACTTCCCATACCTCCATTCTATGACTTCAGAAACCTCCTTTCTGTGACTTCAAACACCTCCATTCTGTGACTGCACACAACTGCATTCTATGATTTCACACTCCTCCATTCTATGACTTCACACACCTCCATTTTATGACATCACACACCTCCATTTTGACTTCACACACCTCCATTATGTGCCTTCACACACCTCCCTTCGGTGACTTCACACTCCTCCATTTTATGACTTCACACATCTACATTCTATGACTTCACACACCTTCAATCTATGACTTCAAACACTTCCATTCTATGATTTCACATACCACCATTCTATGAATTCACATACCTCCATTCTGTGACTTCACACACCTCCATTCTGAGTTCACACACCTCCATTCTATGAGTTCACAGACCTCCATTCTGACTTCACACACCTACATTCTATGCCTTCACACACATCCATTCTGACTTCACACACCTCATTCTATGACTTCGCACACCTCCATTCTGACTTCACACACCTCCATTCTGTGACTTCACACACCTCCATTCCGTGACTTCACACACCTCCATTCGATGACTTCACACACCTCCATTCTTTGACTTCACACACCTCCGTTTTGACTTCTCACACCTCCATTCTGTGACTTCACACACCTCCATTCTGTGACTTCACACACCTCCATTCTGTGACTTCACAGACCTCCATTGTTTGACTTCACACAACTACGTTGTTGGACTTCACACACCTCCATTCCATCACTTCTCACACCTCCATTCTATGAGTTCACACACCTCCATTCTATGAGTTCACACACCTCGATTTTGACTTCACACACCTCCATTCTATGACTTTACACACCGTCATTCTTATTTCAGAGACATCCGTTCTATGACTTCACACACCTCCTTTCTATGACATCACAAGCCTCTCTTCTGTGACTTCACACACCTGCATTCTGAGTTCACACACCTCAATTCTGTGACTTCACACACCTCCTTTCTGTGACTTCACACACCTCCATTCAATGACTTCACACACCTCCATTCTATGACTTCACACACCTACATTGTGACTCTACACACCGCCAATCTATGAGTTCACACACCTGTATTGTGACTTCACACACCTCCATTCTGTGACTTCACACACCTCCATTCTGAGTTCACACACCTCCATTCTGACTTCACACACCTCTACTGTGACTTCACACACCTCCATTCTATGAGTTCACACACCTCCATTCTGACTTCACACACCTCCATTCTGTGACTTCACACACCTCCATTCTATGACCTCACACAACTCCATTCTATGATTTCACACAACTCCATTTTATGACTTCACACATCCATTTTGATTTCACACACCTCCAATATATGACTTCAAACACCTCAATTCTGTTACTTCACACACCTCCATTCCATGACTTCATACCCTTCCATTCTGTGAGTTCACACAACTCCAGTCTATGACTTCACACACCTCCATTCTATGACCTCACATACCTCCATTCTATGACTTCACACACCTGCATACTCCGACTTCACACCGCTCCAATTTGACTTCCCATACCTCCATTCTATGACTTCAGAAACCTCCTTTCTGTGACTTCAAACACCTCCATTCTGTGACTGCACACAACTGCATTCTATGATTTCACACTCCTCCATTCTATGACTTCACACACCTCCATTTTATGACATCACACACCTCCATTTTGACTTCACACACCTCCATTATGTGCCTTCACACACCTCCCTTCTGTGACTTCACACTCCTCCATTTTATGACTTCACACATCTACATTCTATGACTTCACACACCTTCAATCTATGACTTCAAACACTTCCATTCTATGATTTCACATACCACCATTCTATGAATTCACATACCTCCATTCTGTGACTTCACACACCTCCATTCTGAGTTCACACACCTCCATTCTGTGACTTAACACACCTCCATTCTTTCTTCACACACCTTCATTTCATGACTTCGCACACCTCCATTGTATGACTTATCACATCCACCATTCTGTGACTTCACACACTTCCATTCTGAGTTGACAAACCTCCATTCTGTGACTTTACAAACCTCTATTGTATGACATCACACACCTCCATTGTGACTTCACACACCTCTATTCTATGAGTTCAACACCTCCGTTCTGACTTCATACATCTCCATTCTATGACTTCACACACCTCCATTCTGACTTCACACAGCTCCATTTTGTGACTTCACAAAACTCCATTCTATGATTTCACACACCTCCATCTATGACTTCACACACCTCTATTCTTACTTCAGATACTCCTATTCCTTGACTTCACACACCCCCATTGTGACTTCACACACCTCCATTGTATGACTTCACACACCACCATTCTGTGACTTCACACACCTCCATTCTATGACTTCACACACTACCATTGTGACGTCACACAACTCCATTCTATGAGTTCACAAACCTCCATTCTATGACTTGACACACCTCCATTCTGACTTCACACACCTCTGTTCTTTGACTTCGCACATCTCCATTCTGACTTCACACACCTCCATTCTATGACTTCACAGACCTCTAATCTGTGATTTCACTCACCTCCACTCTATGACTTCACACTTCTCCATTCTATGACTTCCCACACCTCCTTTCTATGACTTCACCGACCTCCATTCTATGACTTCACATTTCCATTCTGACGTCACACACCTCCATTCTGTGACTTCACACACCATCATTCTGTGACTTCACACACCCCATTCTATGGCTTCACCGACCTCCATTCTATGACTTCACACATCTCCATTCTATGACTTCACACACCTCCATTCTGTGACTTCACACACGACCATTCTGTGACTTCACACACCACAAATTCGTGACTTCACACTCGTCCATTCTGACTTCACACACCTCCATTCGTGACTTCACACTCCTCCATTCTGTGACTTCACACACCTCCATTCTGAGTTCTCACACCTCCATTCTGTGACTTCACACACCTCCATTCTGTGACTTCACACACCTCCATTTTACATCACGCACTTCCATTCTGTGACTTCACACACCTCCATTCTGTGCATTCATACACCTCCATTTTATGACTTCATACGCCTCCATTCTATGACTTCATACACCACTATTCTATGACTTCACACACCTCCATTCTGTGACTCCACACACCTCAATTCTATGACTTCACACATCTCCTTTCTGTAACTTCACACATTTCCAATGTTTGATTTCACAAACCTCCATTCCATGACTTCACACACCCCCAATCTATAACTTCACACACCTCCATTCTGTGACTTCACACACCTCCATTTTGACTTCAAACACTTCCATTCTGTGACTTAAAACACCTCCATTCTATGACTTCACACACCTCAAATCTATGACTTCACACATCTCCATTCTCTGACTTTACACTCCTCCATTCTGTGACTTCACACACCTCTATTCTGAGTTGACACACCTCCATTCTGTGACTTCTCAAACCTCTATTGTATGACTTCACACACTTCCATTCTGAATTCACACACCTCCTTTCTGTGACTTCACACACCTCCATTCTGACTTCACACACCTCCATTCTATGACTTCCACACCTCCATTCTGTGACTTCACACACCACCATTCTTTGACTTCACACACTTCCATTGTGACCTCACACACCTCCAATCTATGAGTTCACACACCTCCATTCTATGACTTCACACACCTCCATTGTGATTTCACACACCTCCATTCTATGAGTTCACACACCTCCACTTTGACTTCACACACCTCCATTCTGTGACTTCACACACCTCCATTCCGTGACTTCACACTCCTCCTTTCGATGACTTCACACACCTCCATTCTTTGACTTCACACACCTCCGTTTTGACTTCACACACCTCCATTCTGTGACTTCACACACCTCCATATTGTGACTTCACACACCTCCATTCTGTGACTTCACACACTTCCATTTTACATCACGCACTTCCATTCTGTGACTTCACACACCTCCATTCTGTGACTTCACAGACCTCCATTGTTTGACTTCACACAACTACGTTGTTGGACTTCACACACCTCCATTCCATGACTTCACATACCTCTATTCTATGAGTTCACACACCTCCATTCTATGAGTTCACACACCTCGATTTTGACTTCACACACCTCCATTCTATGACTTTACACACCGTCATTCTTATTTCAGAAACATCCATTCTATGACTTCACACACCTCTTTCTATGACATCACAAGCCTCTCTTCTGTGACTTCACACACCTGCATTATGAGTTCACACACCTCAATTCTGTGACTTCACACACCTCCATTCTGTGACTTCACACACTTCCATTCTATGACTTCACACACCTCCATTCTATGACTTCACACACCTACATTGTGACTCTACACACCGCCAATCTATGAGTTCACACACCTGTATTGTGACTTCACACACCTCCATTCTGTGACTTCACACACATCCATTCTGAGTTCACACACCTCCATTCTGTGACTTCACACACCTCCATTCTGTGACTTCACACACCTCCATTCTATGACTTCACACACACCCATTTTGGCATCACACACTTCCATTCTGTGACTTCACACACCTCCATTCTATGCCTTCCATCACCTCCATTGTTTGACTTCACATACCTCCATTCTTGGACTTCACACACTTCCATTCGGTGACTTCACACACCTCCATATTGATTTCACAAAGCTCCAATCTATGACTTCAAACACTTCAATTATATGACTTCACACACCTCCATTCTGTGACTTCACACACCTACATTCTGAGTTCACACACCTCCATTCTGTGACTTCACACACCTACATTCGGTGACTTCACACACCTCCATTCTGTGACTTCACACACCTCCATTTTGACATCACACACTTCCATTCTGTGACTTCACACAACTCCATTCTGTGACTTCACACACCTCCATTGTTTGACTTCACACATCTCCATTCTTGGACTTCACACACCTCCATTCCATGACTTCACACACCTCCATTCTATGAGTTCACACATCTCCATTCTATGAGTTCACACACCTCCAATTGGACTTCACACACCTCCATTCTATGACTTCACACACCTTCATTCTTACTTCAGAAACATCCATTCTATGACTTCACACACCTCCCTTCTATGACATAACAAACCCCCATTCTGTGACTTCACACCCCTCCATTCTGAGTTCACAAACCTGCATTCTGTGACTTCACACACCTCCATTCTGACTTCACACACCTACATTCTATGACTTCACACACTTCCATTCTATGACTTCACACACCTCCATTCTGTGACTTCACACACCTCCATTCTGTGACTTCACACACCTAGATTCTCTGACTTCACACACCTCCATTCTATGACTTCACACACCTCCATTGTGATTTCACACACCTCCATTCTATGAGTTCACACACCTCCACTTTGACTTCACACACCTCCATTCTGTGACTTCACACACCTCCATTCCGTGACTTCACACTCCTCCTTTCGATGACTTCACACACCTCCATTCTTTGACTTCACACACCTCCGTTTTGACTTCACACACCTCCATTCTGTGACTTCACACACCTCCATATTGTGACTTCACACACCTCCATTCTGTGACTTCACACACTTCCATTTTACATCACGCACTTCCATTCTGTGACTTCACACACCTCCATTCTGTGACTTCACAGACCTCCATTGTTTGACTTCACACAACTACGTTGTTGGACTTCACACACCTCCATTCCATGACTTCACATACCTCTATTCTATGAGTTCACACACCTCCATTCTATGAGTTCACACACCTCGATTTTGACTTCACACACCTCCATTCTATGACTTTACACACCGTCATTCTTATTTCAGAAACATCCATTCTATGACTTCACACACCTCTTTCTATGACATCACAAGCCTCTCTTCTGTGACTTCACACACCTGCATTATGAGTTCACACACCTCAATTCTGTGACTTCACACACCTCCATTCTGTGACTTCACACACTTCCATTCTATGACTTCACACACCTCCATTCTATGACTTCACACACCTACATTGTGACTCTACACACCGCCAATCTATGAGTTCACACACCTATATTGTGACTTCACACACCACCATTCTGTGACTTCACACACATCCATTCTAAGTTCACACACCTCCATTCTGTGACTTCACACACCTCCATTCTGTGACTTCACACACCTCCATTCTATGACTTCACACACACCCATTTTGGCATCACACACTTCCATTCTGTGACTTCACACACCTCCATTCTATGCCTTCCATCACCTCCATTGTTTGACTTCACATACCTCCATTCTTGGACTTCACACACTTCCATTCGGTGACTTCACACACCTCCATATTGATTTCACAAAGCTCCAATCTATGACTTCAAACACTTCAATTATATGACTTCACACACCTCCATTCTGTGACTTCACACACCTACATTCTGAGTTCACACACCTCCATTCTGTGACTTCACACACCTACATTCGGTGACTTCACACACCTCCATTCTGTGACTTCACACACCTCCATTTTGACATCACACACTTCCATTCTGTGACTTCACACAACTCCATTCTGTGACTTCACACACCTCCATTGTTTGACTTCACACATCTCCATTCTTGGACTTCACACACCTCCATTCCATGACTTCACACACCTCCATTCTATGAGTTCACACATCTCCATTCTATGAGTTCACACACCTCCAATTGGACTTCACACACCTCCATTCTATGACTTCACACACCTTCATTCTTACTTCAGAAACATCCATTCTATGACTTCACACACCTCCCTTCTATGACATAACAAACCCCCATTCTGTGACTTCACACCCCTCCATTCTGAGTTCACAAACCTGCATTCTGTGACTTCACACACCTCCATTCTGACTTCACACACCTACATTCTATGACTTCACACACTTCCATTCTATGACTTCACACACCTCCATTCTGTGACTTCACACACCTCCATTCTGTGACTTCACACACCTAGATTCTCTGACTTCACACACCTCCATTCTATGACTTCACACACCTCCATTGTGATTTCACACACCTCCATTCTATGAGTTCACACACCTCCACTTTGACTTCACACACCTCCATTCTGTGACTTCACACACCTCCATTCCGTGACTTCACACTCCTCCTTTCGATGACTTCACACACCTCCATTCTTTGACTTCACACACCTCCGTTTTGACTTCACACACCTCCATTCTGTGACTTCACACACCTCCATATTGTGACTTCACACACCTCCATTCTGTGACTTCACACACTTCCATTTTACATCACGCACTTCCATTCTGTGACTTCACACACCTCCATTCTGTGACTTCACAGACCTCCATTGTTTGACTTCACACAACTACGTTGTTGGACTTCACACACCTCCATTCCATGACTTCACATACCTCTATTCTATGAGTTCACACACCTCCATTCTATGAGTTCACACACCTCGATTTTGACTTCACACACCTCCATTCTATGACTTTACACACCGTCATTCTTATTTCAGAAACATCCATTCTATGACTTCACACACCTCTTTCTATGACATCACAAGCCTCTCTTCTGTGACTTCACACACCTGCATTATGAGTTCACACACCTCAATTCTGTGACTTCACACACCTCCATTCTGTGACTTCACACACTTCCATTCTATGACTTCACACACCTCCATTCTATGACTTCACACACCTACATTGTGACTCTACACACCGCCAATCTATGAGTTCACACACCTGTATTGTGACTTCACACACCTCCATTCTGTGACTTCACACACATCCATTCTGAGTTCACACACCTCCATTCTGTGACTTCACACACCTCCATTCTGTGACTTCACACACCTCCATTCTATGACTTCACACACACCCATTTTGGCATCACACACTTCCATTCTGTGACTTCACACACCTCCATTCTATGCCTTCCATCACCTCCATTGTTTGACTTCACATACCTCCATTCTTGGACTTCACACACTTCCATTCGGTGACTTCACACACCTCCATATTGATTTCACAAAGCTCCAATCTATGACTTCAAACACTTCAATTATATGACTTCACACACCTCCATTCTGTGACTTCACACACCTACATTCTGAGTTCACACACCTCCATTCTGTGACTTCACACACCTACATTCGGTGACTGCACACACCTCCATTCTGTGACTTCACACACCTCCATTTTGACATCACACACTTCCATTCTGTGACTTCACACAACTCCATTCTGTGACTTCACACACCTCCATTGTTTGACTTCACACATCTCCATTCTTGGACTTCACACACCTCCATTCCATGACTTCACACACCTCCATTCTATGAGTTCACACACCTTCATTCTTACTTCAGAAACATCCATTCTATGACTTCACACACCTCCCTTCTATGACATAACAAACCCCCATTCTGTGACTTCACACCCCTCCATTCTGAGTTCACAAACCTGCATTCTGTGACTTCACACACCTCCATTCTGACTTCACACACCTACATTCTATGACTTCACACACTTCCATTCTATGACTTCACACACCTCCATTCTGTGACTTCACACACCTCCATTCTGTGACTTCACACACCTAGATTCTCTGACTTCACACACCTCCATTCTATGACTTCACACACCTCCATTCTGTGACTTCACACACCTCCGTTCTATGACATCACAAACCTCCATTCTGTGACTTCAGACACCTCCATTCTGAGTTCACACACCTCCATTCTGTGACTTCACACACCTCCGTTCTATGACTTCACACACCTCGATTCTCTGACTTCACAAACCTCCATTCTATGACTTCACACACCTCCATTCTGTGACTTCACACACCTCCATTCTGTGACTTCACACACCTCCATTTTGACTTCACACACTTCCATTCTCTGACTTCACACACCTCCATTCCATGACTTTGCACACCTCCATTCTGACTTCACACATCTCCATTCTGTGACTTCACACACCTCCATTCCGTGACTTCGCACAACTCCATTCGATGACTTCACACACCTCCATTTTGACTTCACATAGTTCCCTTCTGTGACTTCACACACCTCCATTCTGTGACTTCAAACACCTCCATGGTTTGACTTCACACACCTCTATTCTTTGACTTCACACACCTCAATTCCATGACTTCACATACCTCCATTCTATGAGTTCACACACCTCCATTCTGACTTCACACACCTCCATTCTGTGACTTCACACACCTCCATTCTTTGACTTCACACACCTACATTCAGTGACTTCACACACCTCCATTCTGTGACTTCACACACCTCCATTGTATGACTTCACACACCTCAAATCTATGACTTCACACATCTCCATTCTCTGACTTTACACTCCTCCATTCTGTGACTTCACACACCTCCATTCTGAGTTGACACACCTCCATTCTGTGACTTCTCAAACCTCTATTGTATGACTTCACACACTTCCATTCTGAATTCACACACCTTATTTCTGTGACTTCACAGACCTCCATTGTTTGACTTCACACAACTACGTTGTTGGACTTCACACACCTCCATTCCATGACTTCACATACCTCCATTCTATGAGTTCACACACCTCCATTCTATGAGTTCACACACCTCGATTTTGACTTCACACACCTCCATTCTATGACTTTACACACCGTCATTCTTATTTCAGAAACATCCATTCTATGACTTCACACACCTCTTTCTATGACATCACAAGACTCTCTTCTGTGACTTCACACATCTGCATTATGAGTTCACAAACCTCAATTCTGTGACTTCACACACCTCCATTCTGTGACTTCACACACTTCCATTCTATGACTTCACACACCTCCATTCTATGACTTCACACACCTACATTGTGACTCTACACACCGCCAATCTATGAGTTCACACACCTGTATTGTGACTTCACACACCTCCATTCTGTGACTTCACACACCTCCATTCTGTGACTTCACACACCTCCATTCTATGACTTCACACACATCCATTTTGGCATCACACACTTCCATTCTGTGACTTCACACACCTCCATTCTATACCTTCCATCACCTCCATTGTTTGACTTCACATACCTCCATTCTTGGACTTCACACACTTCCATTCGGTGACTTCACACACCTCCATTCTGATTTCACAAAGATCCAATCTATGACTTCACACACTTCACTTCTATGACTTCACACACCTCCATTCTGTGACTTCACACACCTACATTCTGAGTTCACACACCTCCATTCTGTGACTTCACACACCTACATTCGGTGACTTCACACACCTCCATTCTGTGACTTCACACACCTCCATTTTGACATAACACTCTTCCATTATGTGACTTCACACACCTCCATTCTGTGACTTCACACACCTCCATTGTTTGACTTCACACATCTCCATTCTTGGACTTCACACACCTCCATTCCATGACTTCACACACCTCCATTCTATGAGTTCACACATCTCCATTCTATGAGTTCACACACCTCCAATTGGACTTCACACACCTCCATTCTATGACTTCACACACCTTCATTCTTACTTCAGAAACATCCATTCTATGACTTCACACACCTCCCTTCTATGACATAACAAACCCCCATTCTGTGACTTCACACCCCTCCATTCTGAGTTCACAAACCTGCATTCTGACTTCACACACCTACATTCTATGACTTCACACACTTCCATTCTATGACTTCACACACCTCCATTCTGTGACTTCACACACCTCCATTCTGTGACTTCACACACCTAGATTCTCTGACTTCACACACCTCCATTCTATGACTTCACACACCTCCATTCTGTGACTTCACACACCTCCGTTCTATGACATCACAAACCTCCATTCTGTGACTTCAGACACCTCCATTCTGAGTTCACACACCTCCATTCTGTGACTTCACACACCTCCGTTCTATGACTTCACACACCTCCATTCTGTGACTTCACACACCTCCATTCTGTGACTTCACACACCTCCATTTTGACTTCACACACTTCCATTCTCTGACTTCACACACCTCCATTTTGACTTCACACACTTCCATTCTCTGACTTCACACACCTCCATTCCTTGGCTTCGCAGAACTCCATTCGATGACTTCACACACCTCCATTTTGACTTCACACACTTCCCTTCTGTGACTTCACACACCTACATTCTGTGACTTCAAACACCTCCATTGTTTGACTTCACACACCTCTATTCTTTGACTTCACACACCTCAATTCCATGACTTCACATACCTCCATTCTATGAGTTCACACACCTCCATTCTGACTTCACACACCTCCATTCTGTGACTTCACACACCTCCATTCTTTGACTTCACACACCTCCATTCAGTTACTTCACACACCTCCATTCTGTGACTTCACACACCTCCATTGTATGACTTCACACACCTCAAATCTATGACTTCACACATCTCCATTCTCTGACTTTACACTCCTCCATTCTGTGACTTCACACACCTCCATTCTGTGTTGACACACCTCCATTCTGTGACTTCTCAAACCTCTATTGTATGACTTCACACACTTCCATTCTGAATTCACACACCTCCTTTCTGTGACTTCACACACCTCCATTCTGACTTCACACACCTCCATTCTATGACTTCCACACCTCCATTCTGTGACTTCACACACCACCATTCTTTGACTTCACACACTTCCATTGTGACCTCACACACCTCCAATCTATGAGTTCACACACCTCCATTCTATGACTTCACACACCTCCATTGTGATTTCACACACCTCCATTCTATGAGTTCACACACCTCCATTTTGACTTCACACACCTCCATTCTGTGACTTCACACACCTCCATTCCATGACTTCACACTCCTCCTTTCGATGACTTCACACACCTCCATTCTTTGACTTCACACACCTCCGTTTTGACTTCACACACCTCCATTCTGTGACTTCACACACCTCCATATTGTGACTTCACACACCTCCATTCTGTGACTTCACACACCTCCATTTTACATCACGCACTTCCATTCTGTGACTTCACACACCTCCATTCTGTGACTTCACAGACCTCCATTGTTTGACTTCACACAACTACGTTGTTGGACTTCACACACCTCCATTCCATGACTTCACATACCTCCATTCTATGAGTTCACACACCTCCATTCTATGAGTTCACACACCTCGATTTTGACTTCACACACCTCCATTCTATGACTTTACACACCGTCATTCTTATTTCAGAAACATCCATTCTATGACTTCACACACCTCTTTCTATGACATCACAAGCCTCTCTTCTGTGACTTCACACACCTGCATTATGAGTTCACACACCTCAATTCTGTGACTTCACACACCTCCATTCTGTGACTTCACACACTTCCATTCTATGACTTCACACACCTCCATTCTATGACTTCACACACCTACATTGTGACTCTACACACCGCCAATCTATGAGTTCACACACCTGTATTGTGACTTCACACACCTCCATTCTGTGACTTCACACACATCCATTCTGAGTTCATACACCTATATTCTGACTTCACACACCTCTACTGTGACTTCACACACCTCCATTCTATGAGTTCACACACCTCCATTCTGACTTCACACACCTCCATTCTGTGACTTCACACACCTCCATTCTTTGACTTCACACACCTCCATTCAGTGACTTCACACACCTCCATTCTATGACTTCACACACCTACATTGTGACTTCACACACCTCCATTCTATGAGTTCACAGACCTCCATTCTGACTTCACACACCTACATTCTATGCCTTCACACACCTCCATTCTGACTTCACACACCTCATTCTATGACTTCGCACACCTCCATTCTGACTTCACACACCTCCATTCTGTGACTTCACACACCTCCATTCCGTGACTTCACACACCTCCATTCGATGACTTCACACACCTCCATTCTTTGACTTCACACACCTCCGTTTTGACTTCTCACACCTCCATTCTGTGACTTCACACACCTCCATTCTGTGACTTCACACACCTCCATTCTGTGACTTCACAGAACTCCATTGTTTGACTTCACACAACTACGTTGTTGGACTTCACACACCTCCATTCCATCACTTCTCATACCTCCATTCTATGAGTTCACACACCTCCATTCTATGAGTTCACACACCTCGATTTTGACTTCACACACCTCCATTCTATGACTTTACACACCGTCATTCTTATTTCAGAGACATCCGTTCTATGATTTCACACACCTCCTTTCTATGACATCACAAGCCTCTCTTCTGTGACTTCACACACCTGCATTCTGAGTTCACACACCTCAATTCTTTGACTTCACACACCTCCATTCTCTGACTTCACACACCTCCATTCTTTGACTTCACACACCTCCATTCAGTGACTTCACACACCTCCATTCTGTGACTTCACACACCTACATTGTGACTTCACACACCTCCATTCTATGAGTTCACAGACCTCCATTCTGACTTCACACACCTACATTCTATGCCTTCACACACCTCCATTCTGACTTCACACACCTCATTCTATGACTTCGCACACCTCCATTCTGACTTCACACAGTTCCATTCTGTGACTTCACACATCTACATTTTGACATCACACACTTCCATTATGTGACTTCACACACTTCCATTCTTTGACTTCACACACCTCCATTGTTTACTTCACACACCTCCATTCTTGGACTTCACACACCTCCATTCCATGACTTCACACACCTCCATTCTATGAGTTCACACATCTCCATTCTATGAGTTCACACACCTCCATTTTTACTTCACACACCTCCATTCTGTGACTTCACACACCTAGATTCTCTGACTTCACACACTTCCATTCTATGACTTCACACACCTCCATTCTGTGACTTCTCACACCTCCATTCTATGAGTTCACACATCTCCATTCTATGAGTTCACAGACCTCCATTTGGACTTCACACACCTCCATTCTATGACTTCACACACCTTCATTCTTACTTCAGAATCATCCATTGTCTGACTTCACACACCTCCCTTCTATGACATCACAAACCTCGGTTCTGTGACTTCACACACCTCCATTCTGAGTTCACACACCTCTCTTCTGTGATTTCACACACCTCCATTCTGACTTCACACACCTCCAATCTATGACTTCACACACTTCCATTCTATGACTTCACACACCTCCATTCTGTGACTTCACACACCTCCATTCTGTGACTTCACACACCTAGATTCTCTGACTTCACACACTTCCATTCTATGACTTCACACACCTCCATTCTGTGACTTCTCACACCTCCGTTCTATGACTTCACACACCTCCATTCTGTGACTTCACACACCTCCATTCTGAGTTCACACACCTCCATTCTGTGACTTCACACACCTCCATTCTGTGACTTCACACACCTCCATTTTGACTTCACACACTTCCCTTCTGTGACTTTACACACCTCCATTCTGTGACTTCACACACGTCCATTGTTGGACTTCACACACCTCTATTCTTTGACTTCACGCACCTCCATTACATTTATTCACATACCTCCATTCTATGAGTTCACACAACTCCATTCTATGAGTTCACACATCACCATTTGACTTCACACACCTTCATTATATGACTTCACACACCTCCATTCTATGATTTCACAAACCTCCCTTCTGTGACTTCACACATCTCCATTCTGAGTTCACACACCTCCATTCTCTGACTTCACACACCTCCATTCTGACTTCACAAAGCACCATTCTATGACTTCACACACCTCCATTCTATGAGTTCACACACCTCCATTCTGTGACTTCACACACCTCCATTCTGAGTTCACACACCTCCATTCTGTGACTTCACACACCTACATTCGGTGACTTCACACACCTCCATTCTGTTACTTCACACACCTCCATTTTGACTTCACACACTTCCATTATGTCACGTCACACACCTCCATTCTGTGAATTCACACACCTCCATTGTTTGACTTCACACACCTCCATTCTTGGACTTCACACACCTCCATTCCATGACTTCACACACCTCCATTCTATGAGTTCACACATCTCTATTCTATGAGTTCACACAACTCCATTTGTACTTCACACACCTCCATTCTATGACTTCTCACACCTTCATTCTTACTTCAGAAACATCCATTCTATGACTTCACACACCTCCCTTCTATGACATCACAAACCTCCATTCTGTGACTTCACACACCTCCATTCTGAGTTCACATACCTCCAATCTGTGACTTCACACACCTCCATTCTCACTTCACACACCTCCATTCTACGACTTCACACACTTCCATTCTATGACTTCACACAACTCCATTCTGTGACTTCACACACCTCCATTCTGTGTCTTCACACACCTAGATTCTCTGACTTCACACACGTCCATTCTATGACTTCCCATATCTCCATTCTGTGACTTCACACACCTGCGTTCTATGACTTCACACACCTCCATTCTGTGTTTCACACACCACAATTCTGAGTTCACACACCTCCATTCTGTGACTTCACACACCTCCATTCTGTGACTTCACACACCTCCATTCTCTGACTTCACACACCTCCATTCTGTGACTTCACCCACCTACATTTGTGACTTCACACACTACCATTTTGACTTCACCACCTCCATTCTGTGACTTCACTGAGCTCCATTCTGTGACTTCACACACCTCCATTTTGACTTCACACACTTCCATTCTGTGACTTCACACACCTCCATTCTGTGAATTCCCACACCTCCATTCTATTACTTCACACACCTCCATTCTGAATTCACACACCTGCATTCTGTGACTTCACACACCTCCGTTCTGTGACTTCACACACCTCCATTTTGACTTCACACACTTCCATTCTGTGACTTCACACACCACCATTCTGTGACTTGAAACACCTCCATTGTTTGATTTCACTCACCTCCATTCTTTGACCTCACACACGTACATTCCATGACTTCACACACCTCTATTCTGAGTTCACACACCTCCATTCTGTGACTTCACACACCTCCATTCTGTGACTTCACACACCTCCGTTCTATGACCCCACACACCTCGATTCTCTGACTTCACAAACCTCCATTCTATGACTTCACACACCTCCATTCTGTGACTTCACACACCTCCATTCTATGACTTCACACACCTCCATTCTGTGACTTCACCCACCTACGTTTGTGACTTCACACACCACCATTTTGACTTCACACACCTCCATTCTGTGACTTCACACACCTCCATTCTGTGACTTCACACACCTCCATTTTGACTTCACACACTTCCATTCTGTGACTTCACACACCTCCATTGTTTGACTTCACACACCTCCATTGTTTGACTTCACTCGCCTCCATTCTTTGACCTCACACACGTCCATTCTGTGACTTCACACATCTCCATTCTGAGTTCACACACCTCCCTTCGGTGACTTCACACACCTCCATTCTGACGTCACAATGCTCCATTCTATGACTTCACACACTTCCATTCTATGACTTCACACACCTCCATTCTGTGACTTCACACACCTCCATTCTGAGTTCACACACCTCCATTCTGAGTTCACACACCTCCATTCTGTGACTTCACACACCTCCATTCTGTGACTTCACACACCTCTATTTTGACTTCACACACTTCCCTTCTGTGACTTTACACACCTCCATTCTGTGACTTCACACACCTCCATTGTTGGACTTCACACACCTCAATTCTTTGACTTCACGCACCTCCATTACATTTATTCACATACCTCCATTCTATGAGTTCACACAACTCCATTCTATGAGTTCACACATCACCATTTTGACTTCACACACCTTCATTATATGACTTCACACACCTCCATTCTATGATTTCACAAACCTCCCTTCTGTGACTTCACACACCTCCATTCTATGAGTTCACACACCTCCATTCTGTGACTTCACACACCTCCATTCTGAGTTCACACACCTCCATTCTGTGACTTCACACACCTACATTCGGTGACTTCACACACCTCCATTCTGTTACTTCACACACCTCCATTTTGACTTCACACACTTCCATTATGTCACGTCACACACCTCCATTCTGTGACTTCACACACCTCCATTGTTTGACTTCACACACCTCCATTCTCGGACTTCACACACCTCCATTCCATGACTTCACACACCTCCATTCTATGAGTTCACACATCTCCATTCTATGAGTTCACACAACTCCATTTGTACTTCACACACCTCCATTCTATGACTTCTCACACCTTCATTCTTACTTCAGAAACATCCATTCTATGACTTCACACACCTCCCTTCTATGACATCACAAACCTCCATTCTGTGACTTCACACACCTCCATTCTGAGTTCACATACCTATATTCTGTGACTTCACACACCTCCATTCTCACTTCATACACCTCCATTCTACGACTTCACACACTTCCATTCTATGACTTCACACAACTCCATTCTGTGACTTCACACACCTCCATTCTGTGACTTCACACACCTAGATTCTCTGACTTCACACACGTCCATTCTATGACTTCCCATATCTCCATTCTGTGACTTCACACACCTGCATTCTATGACTTCACACACCTCCATTCTGTGTTTCACACACCACTATTCTGAGTTCACACACCTCCATTCTGTGACTTCACACACCTCCATTCTGTGACTTCACACACCTCCATTCTCTGACTTCACACACCTCCATTCTGTGACTTCACCCACCTACATTTGTGACTTCACACACTACCATTTTGACTTCACCACCTCCATTCTGTGACTTCACACACCTCCATTCTGAGTTCACACACCTCCATTCTGTGACTTCACACACCTACATTCGGTGACTTCACACACCTCCATTCTGTTACTTCACACACCTCCATTTTGACTTCACACACTTCCATTATGTCACGTCACACACCTCCATTCTGTGAATTCACACACCTCCATTGTTTGACTTCACACACCTCCATTCTTGGACTTCACACACCTCCATTCCATGACTTCACACACCTCCATTCTATGAGTTCACACATCTCCATTCTATGAGTTCACACAACTCCATTTGTACTTCACACACCTCCATTCTATGACTTCACACACCTTCATTCTTACTTCAGAAACATCCATTCTATGACTTCACACACCTCCCTTCTATGACATCACAAACCTCCATTCTGTGACTTCACACACCTCCATTCTGAGTTCACATACCTCCATTCTGTGACTTCACACACCTCCATTCTCACTTCACACACCTCCATTCTACGACTTCACACACTTCCATTCTATGACTTCACACAACTCCATTCTGTGACTTCACACACCTCCATTCTGTGACCTCACACACCTAGATTCTCTGACTTCACACACGTCCATTCTATGACTTCCCATATCTCCATTCTGTGACTTCACACACCTGCGTTCTATGACTTCACACACCTCCATTCTGTGTTTCACACACCACTATTCTGAGTTCACACACCTCCATTCTGTGACTTCACACACCTCCATTCTGTGACTTCACACACCTCCATTCTGTGACTTCACACACCTCCATTCTGTGACTTCACCCACCTACATTTGTGACTTCACACACTACCATTTTGACTTCACCACCTCCATTCTGTGACTTCACACAGCTCCATTCTGTGACTTCACACACCTCCATTTTGACTTCACACACTTCCATTCTGTGACTTCACACACCTCCATTCTGTGAATTCCCACACCTCCATTCTATTACTTCACACACCTCCATTCTGAATTCACACTCCTGCATTCTGTGACTTCACACACCTCCGTTCTGTGACTTCTCACACCTCCATTTTGACTTCACACACTTCCATTCTGTGACTTCACACACCACCATTCTGTGACTTGAAACACCTCCATTGTTTGATTTCACTCACCTCCATTCTTTGACCTCACACACGTACATTCCATGACTTCACACACCTCTATTCTGAGTTCACACACCTCCATTCTGTGACTTCACACACCTCCATTCTGTGACTTCACACACCTCAGTTCTATGACCCCACACACCTCGATTCTCTGACTTCACAAACCTCCATTCTATGACTTCACACACCTCCATTCTGTGACTTCACACACCTCCATTCTATGACTTCACACACCTCCATTCTGTGACTTCACCCACCTACGTTTGTGACTTCACACACCACCATTTTGACTTCACACACCTCCATTCTGTGACTTCACACACCTCCATTCTGTGACTTCACACACCTCCATTTTGACTTCACACACTTCCATTCTGTGACTTCACACACCTCCATTGTTTGACTTCACACACCTCCATTGTTTGACTTCACTCACCTCCATTCTTTGACCTCACACACGTCCATTCTGTGACTTCACACATCTCCATTCTGAGTTCACACACCTCCATTCGGTGACTTCACACACCTCCATTCTGACGTCACAATGCTCCATTCTATGACTTCACACACTTCCATTCTATGACTTCACACACCTCCATTCTGTGACTTCACACACCTCCATTCTGAGTTCACACACCTCCATTCTGAGTTCACACACCTCCATTCTGTGACTTCACACACCTCCATTCTGTGACTTCACACACCTCCATTTTGACTTCACACACTTCCCTTCTGTGACTTTACACACCTCCATTCTGTGACTTCACACACCTCCATTGTTGGACTTCACACACCTCAATTCTTTGACTTCACTCACCTCCATTACATTTATTTACATACCTCCATTCTATGAGTTCACACAACTCCATTCTATGAGTTCACACATCACCATTTTGACTTCACACACCTTCATTATATGACTTCACACACCTCCATTCTATGATTTCACAAACCTCCCTTCTGTGACTTCACACACCTCCATTCTATGAGTTCACACACCTCCATTCTGTGACTTCACACACCTCCATTCTGAGTTCAAACACCTCCATTCTGTGACTTCACACACCAACATTCGGTGACTTCACACACCTCCATTCTGTTACTTCACACACCTCCATTTTGACTTCACACACTTCCATTATGTCACGTCACACACCTCCATTCTGTGACTTCACACACCTCCATTGTTTGACTTCACACACCTCCATTCCATGACTTCACACACCTCCATTCTATGAGTTCACACATCTCCATTCTATGAGTTCACACAACTCCATTTGTACTTCACACACCTCCATTCTATGACTTCACACACCCTCATTCTTACTTCAGAAACATCCATTCTATGACTTCACACACCTCCCTTCTATGACATCACAAACCTCCAGTCTGTGACTTCACACACCTCCATTCTGAGTTCACATACCTATATTCTGTGACTTCACACACCTCCATTCTCACTTCATACACCTCCATTCTACGACTTCACACACTTCCATTCTATGACTTCACACAACTCCATTCTGTGACTTCACACACCTCCATTCTGTGACTTCACACACCTAGATTCTCTGACTTCACACACGTCCATTCTATGACTTCCCATATCTCCATTCTGTGACTTCACACACCTGCGTTCTATGACTTCACACACCTCCATTCTGTGTTTCACACACCACTATTCTGAGTTCACACACCTCCATTCTGTGACTTCACACACCTCCATTCTGTGACTTCACACACCTCCATTCTCTGACTTCACACACCTCCATTCTGTGACTTCACCCACCTACATTTGTGACTTCACACACTACCATTTTGACTTCACCACCTCCATTCTGTGACTTCACACAGCTCCATTCTGTGACTTCACACACCTCCATTTTGACTTCACACACTTCCATTCTGTGACTTCACACACCTCCATTCTGTGAATTCCCACACCTCCATTCTATTACTTCACACACCTCCATTCTGAATTCACACACCTGCATTCTGTGACTTCACACACCTCCGTTCTGTGACTTCACACACCTCCATTTTGACTTCACACACTTCCATTCTATGACTTCACACACCACCATTCTGTGACTTGAAACACCTCCATTGTTTGATTTCACTCACCTCAATTCTTTGACCTCACACACGTACATTCCATGACTTCACACACCTCTATTCTGAGTTCACACACCTCCATTCTGTGACTTCACACACCTCCATTCTGTGACTTCACACACCTCCGTTCTATGACCCCACACACCTCGATTCTCTGACTTCACAAACCTCCATTCTATGACTTCACACACCTCCATTCTGTGACTTCACACACCTCCATTCTATGACTTCACACACCTCCATTCTGTGACTTCACCCACCTACGTTTGTGACTTCACACACCACCATTTTGACTTCACACACCTCCATTCTGTGACTTCACACACCTCCATTCTGTGACTTCACACACCTCCATTTTGACTTCACACACTTCCATTCTGTGACTTCACACACCTCCATTGTTTGACTTCACACACCTCCATTGTTTGACTTCACTCACCTCCATTCTTTGACCTCACACACGTCCATTCTGTGACTTCACACATCTCCATTCTGAGTTCACACACCTCCATTCGGTGACTTCACACACCTCCATTCTGACGTCACAATGCTCCATTATATGACTTCACACACTTCCATTCTATGACTTCACACACCTCCATTCTGTGACTTCACACACCTCCATTCTGAGTTCACACACCTCCATTCTGTGACTCCACACACCTCCATTCTGTGACTTCACACACCTCCATTCTATGACTTCACAAACATCCTTTCTATTATTTCACACACCTCCATTGTATGACTTCACACATCCATTTTGATTTCACACACCTCCAATATATGACTTCAAACACCTCAATTCTGTTACTTCACACACCTCCATTCTATGACTTCATACCCGTCCGTTCTGTAGTTCACACAACTCCAGTCTATGACTTCACACACCTCCATTCTATGACTTCACATACCTCCATTCTATGACTTCACAAACCTCCTTTCTGTGACTTCACTCACCTCCATTCTGTGACTTCCAAAACTCCATTCTATGATTTCACACTCCTCCATTCTATGACGTCACACACCTGCATTTTATGACGCCACACACCTCCATTTTGACTTCACACACCTCGATTATGTGCCTTCACACACCTCCCTTCTGTGACTTCACACTCCTCCATTTTATGACTTCACACATCTACATTCTATGACTTCACACACCTTCAATCTATGACTTCAAACACTTCCATTCTATGAATTCACATACCTCCATTCTGTGACTTCACACACCTCAATTCTGAGTTGACACACCTCCATTCTGTGACTTCACAAACCTCTATTGTATGACTTCACACACCTCCATTGTGACTTCACACACCTCCATTCTATGAGTTCAACACCTCCGTTCTGACTTCATACACCTCCATTCTATGACTTCACACACCTCCATTCTGACTTCACACAACTCCATTTTGTGACTTCACAAAACTCCATTCTATCATTTCACACACCTCCATCTATGACTTCACACACCTCCATTCTTACTTCAGAAACATCCATTCTGTGAGTTCACACACCTCCATTCTGACTTCACACACCTCCATTGTATGACTTCACACACCACCATTCTGTGACTTCACACACCTCCATTCTATGACTTCACACACTACCATTGTGACGTCACACACATCCATTCTGTGAATTCACACAGCTCCATTCTGTGACTTCACACACCTCCATTCTATGACTTCACACACATCCATTTTGACATCACACACTTCCATTCTGTGACTTCACATACCTCCTTTCTTGGACTTCACACACCTCCATTCGGTGACTTCACAAACCTCCATTCTGATTTCACAAAGCTCCATTCTATGACTTCACACACTTCAATTCTATGACTTCACACACCTCCATTCTGTGACTTCACACACATACATTCTGAGTTCACACACCTCCATTCTTTGACTTCACACACCTACATTCGGTGACCTCACACACCTCCATTTTGACATCACACACTTCCATTATGTGACTTCACACACCTCCATTCTTTGACTTCACACACCTAGATTCTCTGACTTCACACACCTCCATTCTATGACTTCACATACCTCCATTCTGTGACTTCACACACCTCCGTTCTATGACTTCACACACCTCCATTCTGTGACTTCACACACCTCTAATGTGAGTTCACACACGTCCATTCTGTGACTTCACACACCTCCATTTTGTGACTTAACACACCACCATTCTGTGACTTCACACACCTCCATTCTGTGACTTCACCTACCTACATTTGTGACTCCACACACCACCATTTTGACTTCACACCCCTCCATTCTGTGACTTCACACACCTCCATTCTGACATCACACACCTAAATTCTATGACTTCACACACCTCCATTCTATGACTTCACACACTTCCATTCTATGACTTCACACACCTCCATTCTGTGACTTCACACACCTAGATTCGCTGACTTCACACACCTCCATTCTATGACTTCACACACCTTCATTCTTACTTCAGAAACATCCATTCTATGACTTCACAAACCTCCCTTCTATGGCATCACAAACCTCGGTTCTGTGACTTCACACACCTCCATTCTGAGTTCACACACCTCCATTCTGTGACTTCACACACCTCCATTCTGACTTCACACACCTACATTCTATGACTTCACACAGTTCCATTCTGTGACTTCACACACCTCCATTCTGTGACTTCACACACCTCCATTCTATGACTTCACACACCTCCATATTGTGAATTCACCCACCTCCATTTGTGACCTCAGACCCTACCATTTTGACTTCACACACCTCCACTGTGACTTCACACACCTCCATTCTATGACTTCACACACCGCTATTCTGAGTTCACACACCTCCATTCTGTGACTTCACGCACGTCCATTCTGTGACTTCACACACTTCCGTTCTATGACTTCACACACCTCGATTCTCTGACTTCACAAACCTCCATTCTATGACTTCACACACCTCCATTCTGTGACTTCACACACCTCCATTCTATGACTTCACAATCTCCATTCTGTGACTTCACACACCTCCATTCTGTGACTTCACACACCTCCATTTTGACTTCACACACATCCATTCTGTGACTACACACACCTCCATTCTATGACTTCGCACACCTCCATTTTGACTTCACACACCTCCATTCTCTGACTTCACACACCTCCATTCTGTGACTTCACACACCTCCATTCGATGACTTCACACACCTCCATTCTTTGACTTCACACACCTCCGTTCTGTGACTTCACACACCTACATTCAGTGATTTCACACACCTCCATTCTGTGACTTCACACACCTCCATTTTGACATCACACACTTCCATTCTGTGACTTCACACACCTCCATTCTGTGACTTCACACACCTCCATTGTTTGACTTCACACACCTCCTTTCTTGGACTTCACACACCTCCATTCCATGACATCACACACCTCCATTCTATGAGTTCACACATCTCTATTCTATCAGTACACACACCTCCATTTTGACATCACACACTTCCATTCTATGACTTCGCACACCTCCATTCTGACTTCACACACCTCCATTCTGTGACTTCACACAGCTCCATTCTGTGAATTCGCACACTCGATTCTCTGACTTCACACACCTCCATTCTATGACTTCACACACCTCCATTCTGTGACTTCACACACCTCCAATCTATGACTTCACACACCTCCATTCTGAGTTCACACAACTCCATTCTGTGACTTCACGCACCTCCATTCTGTGACTTCACACACTTCCGTTCTATGACTTCACACACCTCCATTCTGTGACTTCACACACCTCCATTCTATGACTTCACAAACTCCATTCTGTGACTTCACCTACCTACATTTGTGACTTTACACACCACCATTTTTACTTCACACACCTCCATTCTGTGACTTCACACACCTCCATTCTGTGACTTCACAAACTTCCATTCTATGACTTCACACACCTCCATTCTGTGACTTCACACACCTCCATTCTGAGTTCACACACCTCCATTCTGTGACTTCACACACTTCCATTCTGTGACTTCACACACCTCCATTCTCTGACTTCACACACCTCCATTGTTTGAATTCACATACCTCCATTCTTGGACTTTACACACCTCCATTCAGTACTTCACACACCTCCATTCTGATTTCACAAACCTCCATTCTATGACTTCACACACTTCCATTCTATGAGTTCACACACCTGCATTCTGTGACTTCACACACCTCCATTCTGAGTTCACACACCTCCATTCTGTGACTTGACACACCTCCATTCGATGACTTCACACACCTCCATTCTGTGACTTCACACCCCTCCATTTTGACTTCACACACTTCCATTATGTGACTTCACACACCTCCATTCTGTGACTTCACACACCTCCCTCCGTTGTTTGACTTCACACACCTCCATTCTTTGACTTCACACACCTCAATTCCATGACTTCACACACCTCCATTCTATGAGTTCACACAACTCCATTTGGACTTCACACACCTCCATTCTGTGACTTCACACACCTTCATTCTTACTTCAGAAACATCCATTCTATGACTACACACACCTCCATTCTATGACATCACAAACCTCCATTCTATGACTTCACACACCTCCCTTCTATGACATCACAAACCTCCATTCTGTGACTTCACACACCTCCATTTTGAGTTCACATACCTCCTTTCTGTGACTTCACACACCTCCATTCTGGCTTCACACACCTTCATTCTATGACTTCACACACTTCCATTCTATGACTTCACACACCTCCATTTTGTGACTTCACACACCTCCATTCTTTGACTTCACACACCTATATTCTCTGACTTCACACACCTCCATTCTATGACTTCACATACCTCCATTCTGTGACTTCACACACCTCCGTTCTATGACTTCACACACCTCCATTCTGTGACTTCACACACCTCTATTCTGAGTTCACACACGTCCATTCTGTGACTTCACACACCTCCATTTTGTGACTTCACACACCACCATTCTGTGACTTCACACACCTCCATTCTGTGACTTCACCTACCTACATTTGTGACTCCACACACCACCATTTTGACTTCACACCCCTCCATTCTATGACTTCACACACCTCCATTCTGACGTCACACACCTAAATTCTATGACTTCACACACCTCCATTCTATGACTTCACACACTTCCATTCTATGACTTCACACACCTCCATTCTGTGACTTCACACAACTAGATTCTCTGACTTCACACACCTCCATTCTTTGACTTCACACACCTTCATTCTTACTTCAGAAACATCCATTCTATGACTTCACACACCTACCTTCTATGGCATCACAAACCTCGGTTCTGTGACTTCACACACCTCCATTCTGAGTTCACACACCTCCATTCTGTGACTTCACACACCTCCATTCTGACTTCACACACCTACATTCTATGACTTCACACACTTCCATTCTATGACTTCACACACCTCCATTCTGTGACTTCACACACCTCCATTCTATGACTTCACACACCTCCATATTGTGACTTCACCCACCTCCATTTGTGACCTCACACACTACCATTTTGACTTCACACACCTCCACTGTGACTTCACACACCTCCATTCTATGACTTCACACACCTCCATTCTGAGTTCACACACCTCCATTCTGTGACTTCACGCACCTCCATTCTGTGACTTCACACACTTCCGTTCTATAACTTCACACACCTCGATTCTCTGACTTCACAAACCTCCATTCTATGACTTCACACACCTCCATTCTGTGACTTCACACACCTCCATTCTATGACTTCACAACCTCCATTCTGTGACTTTACCCACCTACATTTGTGACTTCACACACCACCATTTTTACTTCACACACCTCCATTCTGTGACTTCACACACCTCCATTCTGTGACTTCACACACCTCCATTTTGACTTCACACACATCCATTCTGTGACTACAGACACCTCCATTCTATGACTTTGCACACCTCCATTTTGACTTCACACACCTCCATTCTCTGACTTCACACACCTCCATTCTGTGACTTCACACACCTCCATTCGATGACTTCACACACCTCCATTCTTTGACTTCACACACCTCCGTTCTGTGACTTCACACACCTACATTCAGTGATTTCACACACCTCCATTCTGTGACTTCACACACCTCCATTTTGACATCACACACTTCCATTCTGTGACTTCACACACCTCCATTCTGTGACTTCACACACCTCCATTGTTTGACTTCACACACCTCCTTTCTTGGACTTCACACACCTCCATTCCATGACATCACACACCTCCATTCTATGAGTTCACACATCTCTATTCTATCAGTACACACACCTCCATTTTGACATCACACACTTCCATTCTATGACTTCGCACACCTCAATTCTGACTTCACACACCTCCATTCTGTGACTTCACACAGCTCCATTCCGTGAATTCGCACACTCGATTCTCTGACTTCACACACCACCATTCTATGACTTCACACTCCTCCATTCTGTGACTTCACACACCTCCGTTCTATGACTTCACACACCTCCATTCTGTGACTTCACACACCTCCATTCTATGACTTCACAGACCTCCATTCTGTGACTTCACCCACCTCCATTTGTGACCTCACACACTACCATTTTGACTTCACCCACCTCCATTCTGTGACTTCACACACCTCCATTCTGTGACTTCACGCACCTCCATTTTGACTTCACACACTTCCCTTCTGTGACTTCACACACCTCCATTCCTTGACTTCACACACCTCCATTGTTTGACTTCACACACGTCTATTCTTTGACTTCACACATCTCCATTCAATGACTTCACACACCTCAATTCTATGAGTTCACACACCTCCATTCTATGAGTTCACACACCACCATTTTGACTTCACACACCTCCATTGTATGACTTCCCACACCTCCACTCTATGCCTTCACAAACCTCTATTCTGTGACTTCACACATCTCCATTCTGAGTCCACACACCTCCATTCGGTGACTTCACACACCTCCATTCTGACTTCACAAACCTCCATTCTATGACTTCACAAACTTCCATTCTATGACTTCACACACCTCCATTCTGTGACTTCACACACCTCCATTCTGTGACTTCACACACCTCCATTCTATGACTTCACACACATCCATTTTGGCATCACACACTTCCATTTGTGACTTCACACACCTCCGTTCTATGACTTCACACACCTCCCTTGTTTGACTTCACATACCTCCATTCTTGGACTTCACACACCTCCATTCGGTGACTTCACACACCTCCATTCTGATTTCACAAAGCTCCAATCTATGACTTCACACACTTCCATTCTATGAGTTCACACACCTCCATTCTGTGACTTAACACACCTCCATTTGAGTTCACACACCTCCATTCTGTGACTTCACACACCTCCATTCTGTGAATTCACACACCTCCGTTCTATGACTTCACACACCTTGATTCTCTGACTTCACAAACCTCCATTCTATGACTTCCCACACCTCCATTCTGTGACTTCACACACCTCCATTCTGTGACTTCACACACCTCCATTTTGACTTCACACACTTCCATCTCTGACTTCACACACCTCCATTCCATGACTTCGCACACCGCCATTCTGACTTCACACATCTCATTCTGTGACTTCACACACCTCCATTCCGTGACTTCACACAACTCCATTCGATGACTTCACACCCCTCCCTTTTGACTTCACACACCTCTATTCTTTGACTTCACACACCTCCATTCCATGACTTCACATACCTCCATTCTATGAGTGCACACACCTCCATTCTATGAGTTCACACACCATCATTTTGACTTCACACAACTCCATTCTATGACTTCACACACCTCCATTCTATGACTTCACAAACCTCCATTCTGTGACTTCACACACCTACATTCTGAGTTCACACACCTCCATTCGGTGACTTCACACAACTACATTCTGAGTTCACACACCTCCATTCTGTGACTTCACACACCTACATTCGGTGACTTCACACACATCCATTCTGTGACTTCACACACCTCCATTTTGACATCACACACTTCCATTATGTGACTTCACACACTTCCATTATGTGACTTCACACACCTCCATTCTGTGACTTCACACACCTCCATTGTTTGACTTCACACATCTCCATTCTTGGACTTCACACACCACCATTCCATGACTTCACACACCTCCATTCTATGAGTTCACACATCTCCATTCTATGAGTTCACACACCTCCATTGTTTGACTTCACATACCTCCATTCTTGGACTTCACACACTTCCATTCGGTGACTTCACAAACCTCCATTCTGATTTCACAAAACTCCAATCTATGACTTCACACACTTCCATTCTATAACTTCACACACCTCCATTCTGTGACTTCACACACCTATATTCTGAGTTCACACACCTCCAATCTGTGACTTCACACACCTACATTCGTAGACTTCACACACCTCCATTCTGTGACTTCACACACCTCCATTTTGACATTACACACTTCCATTATGTGACTTCACACACCTCCATTCTGTGACTTCACACACCTCCATTGTTTGACTTCACACATCTCGATTCTTGGACTTCACACACCTCCATTCCATGACTTCACACACCTCCATTCTATGAGTTCAGACATCTCCATTCTATGAGTTCACACACCTCCAATTGGACTTCACACACCTCCATTCTATGACTTCACACACCTTCATTCTTACTTCAGAAACATCCATTCTATGACTTCACACACCTCCCTTCTATGACATAACAAACCTCCATTCTGTGACTTCACACACCTCCATTCTGACTTCACACACCTATATTCTATGACTTCACACACTTCCATTCTATGACTTCACACACCTCCATTCTGTGACTTCACACACCTCCATGCTGTGACTTCACACACCTAGATTCTCTGACTTCACACACCTCCATTCTATGACTTCACACACCTCCATTCTGTGACTTCACACACCTCCGTTCTATGACTTCACAAACCTCCATTCTGTGACTTAACACACCTCCATTTGAGTTCACACACCTCCTTTCTGTGACTTCACACACCTCCATTCTGTGAATTCACACACCTCCGTTCTATGACTTCACACACCTTGATTCTTTGACTTCACAAACCTCCATTCTATGACTTCACACACCTCCATTCTGTGACTTCACACACCTCCATTCTGTGACTTCACACACCTCCATTTTGACTTCACACACTTCCATTATGTGACTTCACACACCTCCATTCCATGAGTTCACACACCTCCATTCTGACTTCACACATCTCCATTCTGTGACTTCACACACCTCCATTCCGTGACTTCACACAACTCCATTCGATGATTTCACACACCTCCATTTTGACTTCACACACCTCTATTCTTTGACTTCACACACCTCCATTCCATGACTTCACATACCTCCATTCTATGAGTGCACACACCTCCATTCTATGAGTTCACACACCACCATTTTGACTTCACACACCTCCATTCTATGACTTCACACACCTCCATTCTATGACTTCACAAACCTCCAATCTGTGACTTCACACACCTACATTCTGAGTTCACACACCTCCATTCGTTGACTTCACACATCTACATTCTGAGTTCACACACCTCCAGTCTGTGACTTCACACACCTACATTCGGTGACTTCACACACATCCATTCTGTGACTTCACACACCTCCATTGTGACATCACCCACTTCCATTATGTGACTTCACACACTTCCATTGTTTGACTTCACACACCTCCATTCTTGGACTTCACACACCTCCATTCCATGTCTTCACACACTTCCATTCTATGAGTTCACTCATCTCCATTCTATGAGTTCACACAACTCCATTTTGACTTCACACACCTCCATTCTATGACTTCACACACCTTCATTCTTACTTCAGAAACATCCATTCTATGACTTCACACACCTCCCTTCTATGGCATCACAAACCTCGGTTCTGTGATTTCACACACCTCCATTCTGAGTTCACACACCTCCATTCTCTGACTTCACTCACCTCCATTCTGACTTCACACACCTCCATTCTATGACTTCACCCACTTCCATTCTATGACTTCACACACCTCCATTCTGTGACTTCACACACCTCCATTCTGTGACTTCACACACCTAGATTCTCTGACTTCACACACCTCCATTCTATGACTTCACACACCTCCATTCTGTGACTTCACACACCTCCGTTCTATGACTTCACAAACCTTCATTCTGTGACTTCAGACACCTCCATTCTGAGTTCACACACCTCCATTCTGTGACTTCACACACGTCCATTCTGTGACTTCACACACCTCCGTTCTATGACTTCACACACCTCGATTCTCTGACTTCACAAACCTCCATTCTATGACTTCACACACCTCCATTCTGTGACTTCACACACCTCCATTCTGTGACTTCACACACCTCCATTTTGACTTCACACAACTCCATTCTGTGACTTCACACACCTCCATTGTTTGACTTCACACACCTCTATTCTTTGACTTCACACACCTCCATTCCATGACTTCACATACCTCCATTCTATGAGTTCACACACCTCCATTGTTTGACTTCACATACCTCCATTCTTGGACTTCACACACTTCCATTCGGTGACTTCACACACCTCCATTCTGATTTCACAAAGCTCCAATCTATGACTTCACACACTTCCATTCTATAACTTCACACACCTCCATTCTGTGACTTCACACACCTACATTCTGAGTTCACACACCTCCATTCTGTGACTTCACACACCTACATTCGGTGACTTCACATACCTCCATTCTGTGACTTCACACACCTCCATTTTGACATCACACACTTCCATTATGTGACTTCACACACCTCCATTCTGTGACTTCACACACCTCCATTGTTTGACTTCACACATCTCCATTGTTTGACTTCACACATCTCCATTCCATGACTTCACACACCTCCATTCTATGAGTTCACACATCTCCATTCTATGAGTTCACACACCTCCAATTGGACTTCACACACCTCCATTCTATGACTTCACACACCTTCATTCTTACTTCAGAAACATCCATTCTATGACCTCACACACCTCCCTTCTATGACATAACAAACCTCCTTTCTGTGACTTCACACACCTCCATTCTGAGTTCACACACCTGCATTCTGTGACTTCACACACCTCCATTCTGACTTCACACACCTACATTCTATGACTTCACACACTTCCATTCTATGACTTCACACACCTCCATTCTGTGACTTCACACACCTCCATTCTGTGACTTCACACACCTAGATTCTCTGACTTCACACACCTCCTTTCTATGACTTCACATACCTCCATTCTGTGACTTCACACACCTCCGTTCTATGACTTCACAAACCTCCATTCTGTGACTTAACACACCTCCATTTGAGTTCACACACCTCCATTCTGTGAATTCACACACCTCCGTTCTATGACTTCACACACCTAGATTCTATGACTTCACACACCTCCTTTCTATGACTTCACACACCTCCATTCCATGACTTCACATACCTCCATTCTATGAGTGCACACACCTCCATTCTATGAGTTCACACACCACCATTTTGACTTCGCACACCTCCATTCTATGACTTCACACAGCTCCATTCTATGACTTCACAAACCTTCATTCTGTTACTTCACACACCTACATTCTGAGTTCACACACCTACATTCGGTGACTTCACACAACTACATTCTGAGTTCACACACCTCCATTCTGTGACTTCGCACACCTACATTCGGTGACTTCACACACATCCATTCTGTGACTTCACACACCTCCATTGTGACATCACACACTTGCATTATGTGACTTCACACTCCTCCATTGTTTGTCTTCACACATCTCCATTCTTGGACTTCACACAGCTCCATTCCATGACTTCACACACCTCCATTCTATGAGTTCACACATCTCCATTCTATGAGTTCACACAACTCCATTTGGACTTCACACACCTCCATTCTATGACTTCACACACCTTCATTCTTACTTCAGAAACATCCATTCTATGACTTCACACACCTCCCTTCTATGGCATCACAAACCTCGGTTCTGTGACTTCACACAACTCCATTCTGAGTTCACTCACCTCCATTCTCTGACTTCACTCACCTCCATTCTGACTTCACACACCTCCATTCTATGACTTCACACACCTCCAATCTGTGACTTCACACACCTCCATTTTGTGACTTCACGCACCTAGATTCTCTGACTTCACACACCTCCATTCTATGACTTCACACACCTCCATTCTGTGACTTCACACACCTCCGTTCTATGACTTCACAAACCTCCATTCTGTGACTTCAGAAACCTCCATTCTGAGTTCACACACCTCCATTCTGTGACTTCACACACCTCCATTCTGTGCCTTCACACACCTCCGTTCTATGACTTCACACACCTCGATTCTCTGACTTCACAAACCTCCATTCTATGACTTCACACACCTCCATTCTGTGACTTCACACACCTCCATTCTCTGACTTCACACACCTCCATTTTGACTTCACACACCTCCATTCCATGACTTCACATTCCTCCATTCTATGAGTTCACACACCTCCATTGCTTGACTTCACATACCTCCATTCTTGGACTTCACACACTTCCATTCGGTGACTACACACACCTCCATTCTCATTTCACAAAGCTCCAATCTATGACTTCACACACTTCCATTCTATAACTTCACACACCTCCATTCTGTGACTTCACACACCTACATTCTGAGTTCACACACCTCCATTCTGTGACTTCACACACCTACATTCGGTGACTTCACATACCTCCATTCTGTGACTTCACACACCTCCATTTTGACATCACACACTTCCATTATGTGACTTCACACACCTCCATTCTGTGACTTCACACACCTCCATTGTTTGACTTCACACATCTCCATTGTTTGACTTCACACATCTCCATTCCATGACTTCACACACCTCCATTCTATGAGTTCACACATCTCCATTCTATGAGTTCACACACCTCCAATTGGACTTCACACACCTCCATTCTATGACTTCACACACCTTCATTCTTACTTCAGAAACATCCATTCTATGACCTCACACACCTCCCTTCTATGACATAACAAACCTCCATTCTGTGACTTCACAACCTCCATTCTGAGTTCACACACCTGCATTCTGTGACTTCACACACCTCCATTCTGACTTCACACACCTACATTCTATGAC
Source organism: Megascapheus bottae (assembly GCA_024803745.1). NCBI lineage: Eukaryota > Metazoa > Chordata > Mammalia > Rodentia > Geomyidae > Megascapheus > Megascapheus bottae. The sequence continues at coordinate 241,110 of JANJXV010000855.1, read as the reverse complement.
TTCACACACTTCCATTCTATGACTTCACACACCTCCATTCTGTGACTTCACACACCTCCATTCTGTGACTTCACACACCTAGATTCTCTGACTGCACACACCTCCTGTCTATGACTTCACATACCTCCATTCTGTGACTTCACACACCTCCGTTCTATGACTTCACAAACCTCCATTCTGTGACTTAACACACCTCCATTTGAGTTCACACACCTCCATTCTGTGAATTCACACACCTCCGTTCTATGACTTCACACACCTAGATTCTCTGACTTCACACACCTCCTTTCGATGACTTCACACACCTCCATTCCATGACTTCGCATACATCCATTCTATGAGTGCACACACCTCCATTCTATGAGTTCACACACCACCATTTTGACTTCACACACCTCCATTCTATGACTTCACACAGCTCAATTCTATGACTTCACAAACCTTCATTCTGTGACTTCACACACCTACATTCTGAGTTCACACACCTCCATTCGGTGACTTCACACAACTACATTCTGAGTTCACACACCTCCATTCTGTGACTTCACACACCTACATTCGGTGACTTCACACACATCCATTCTGTGACTTCACACACCTCCATTGTGACATCACACACTTGCATTATGTGACTTCACACTCCTCCATTGTTTGTCTTCACACATCTCCATTCTTGGACTTCACACAGCTCCATTCCATGACTTCACACACCTCCATTCTATGAGTTCACACATCTCCATTCTATGAGTTCACACAACTCCATTTGGACTTCACACACCTCCATTCTATGACTTCACACACCTTCATTCTTACTTCAGAAACATCCATTCTATGACTTCACACACCTCCCTTCTATGGCATCACAAACCTCGGTTCTGTGACTTCACACAACTCCATTCTGAGTTCACACACCTCCATTCTCTGACTTCACTCACCTCCATTCTGACTTCACACACCTCCATTCTATGACTTCACACACTTCCATTCTATGACTTCACACACCTCCAATCTGTGACTTCACACACCTCCATTCTGTGACTTCACGCACCTAGATTCTCTGACTTCACACACCTCCATTCTATGACTTCACACACCTCCATTCTGTGACTTCACACACCTCCGTTCTATCACTTCACAAACCTCCATTCTGTGACTTCAGACACCTCCATTCTGAGTTCACACACCTCCATTCTGTGACTTCACACACCTCCATTCTGTGACTTCACACACTTCCGTTCTATGACTTCACTCACCTCGATTCTCTGACTTCACAAACCTCCATTCTATGACTTCACACACCTCCATTCTGTGACTTCACACACCTCCATTCTGTGACTTCACACACCTCCATTTTGACTTCACACACCTCCATTCCATGACTTCACATACCTCCATTCTATGAGTTCACACACCTCCATTGCTTGACTTCACATACCTCCATTCTTGGACTTCACACACTTCCATTCGGTGACTACACACACCTCCATTCTCATTTCACAAAGCTCCAATCTATGACTTCACACACTTCCATTCTATAACTTCACACACCTCCATTCTGTGACTTCACACACCTACATTCTGAGTTCACACACCTCCATTCTGTGACTTCACACACCTACATTCGGTGACTTCACACACCTCCATTCTGTGACTTCACACACCTCCATTTTGACATCACACACTTCCATTATGTGACTTCACACACCTCCATTCTGTGACTTCACACACCTCCATTGTTTGACTTCACACATCTCCATTCTTGGACTTCACACACCTCCATTCCATGACTTCACACACCACCATTCTATGAGTTCACACATCTCAATTCTATGAGTTCACACACCTCCAATTGGACTTCACACACCTCCATTCTATGACTTCACACACCTTCATTCTTACTTCAGAAACATCCATTCTATGACTTCACACACCTCCCTTCTATGACATAACAAACCTCCATTCTGTGACTTCACACACCTCCATTCTGAGTTCACACACCTGCATTCTGTGATTTCACACACCTCCATTCTGACTTCAGACACCTACATTCTATGACTTCACACACCTCCATTGTGTGACTTCACACAACTCCATTCTGTGACTTCACACACCTAGATTCTCTGACTTCACACATCTCCATTCTATGACTTCACACACCTCCATTCTGTGACTTCACACACCTCCGTTCTATCACTTCACAAACCTCCATTCTGTGACATAACACAACTCCATTTGAGTTCACACACCTCCATTCTGTGACTTCACACACCTCCATTCTGTGATTTCACACACCTCCGTTCTATGACTTCACACACCTTGATTCTCTGACTTCACAATCCTCCATTCTATGACTTCACACACCTCCATTCTGTGACTTCACACACCTCCATTCTGTGACTTCACACACCTCCATTTTGACTTCACACACTTCCATTCTATGACTTCACACACCTCCATTCTATGACTTCACAAACCTCCATTTTGTGACTTCACATAACTACATTCTGAGTTCACACACCTCCATTCTGTGACTTCACAAAACTACATTCTGAGTTCACACACCTCCATTCTGTGACTTCACACACCTACATTCGGTGACTTCACACACATCCATTCTGTGACTTCACACACCTCCATTGTGACATCACACACTTCCATTATGTGACTTCACACACCTCCATTGTTTGACTTCACACACCTCCATTCTTGGACTTCACACACCTCCATCTATGACTTCACACACCTTCATTCTTACTTCAGAAACATCCATTCTATGACTTCACACACCTCCCTTCTATGGCATCACAAACCTCGGTTCTGTGATTTCACACACCTCCATTCGGAGTTCACACACCTCCATTCTCTGACTTCACTCACCTCCATTCTGACTTCACACACCTCCATTCTATGACTTCACACACTTCCATTCTATGACTTCACACACCTCCATTCTGTGACTTCACACACTTCCATTGTGTGACTTCACACACCTAGATTCTCTGACTTCACACACCTCCATTCTATGACTTCACACACCTCCATTCTGTGACTTCACACACCTCCGTTCTATGACTTAACAAACCTCCATTCTGTGACTTCAGACACCTCCATTCTGAGTTCACACATCTCCATTCTGAGTTCACACACCTCCATTCTGTGACTTCACACAACTACATTCGGTGACTTCACACACATCCATTCTGTGACTTCACACACCTCCATTGTGACATCACACACTTCCATTATGTGACTTCACACACCTCCATTGTTTGTCTTTACACACCTCCATTCTTAAACTTCACACAGCTCCATTCCATGACTTCACACACCTCCATTCTATGAGTTCACACATCTCCATTCTATGAGTTCACACAACTCCATTCTGTGACTTCACACACCTAGATTCTCTGACTTTGCACACCTCCATTCTATGACTTCACACACCTCCATTCTGTGACTGCACACACCTCCGTTCTATGACTTCACAAACCTCCTTTCTGTGACTTCAGACACCTCCATTCTGAGTTCACACACCTCCATTCTGTGATTTCACACACCTCCATTCTGTGACTTCACACACCTCCGTTCTATGACTTCACACACCTCGATTCTCTGACTTCACACACCTCCATTCTGTGACTTCACACACCTCCATTCTGTGACTTCACACACCTCCATTCCGTGACTTCAGACACCTCCATTTTGATTTCACACACCTCCATTCTGTGACTTCACACACCTCCATTGTTTGACTTCACACACCTCTATTCTTTGACTTCACACACCTCCATTCTATGACTTCAAATACCTCCATTCTATGAGTTCACACACCTCAATTGCTTGACTTCACATACCTCCATTCTGATTTCACAAAGCTCCAATCTATGACTTCACACACTTCCATTCTATAACTTCACACACCTCCATTCTGTGACTTCACACACCTACATTCTGAGTTCACAAACCTCCATTCTGTGACTTCACACACCTACATTCGGTGACTTCACACACCTCCATTCTGTGACTTCACACACCTCCATTTTGACATCACACACTTCCATTATGTGACTTCACACACCTCCATTCTGTGACTTCACACACCTCCATTGTTTGACTTCACACATCTCCATTCTTGGACTTCACACACCTCCATTCCATGACTTCACACACCTCCATTCTATGAGTTCACACATCTCCATTCTATGAGTTCACACACCTCCAATTGGACTTCACACACCTCCATTCTATGACTTCACACACCTTCATTCTTACTTCAGAAACATCCATTCTATGACTTCACACACCTCCCTTCTATGACATAACAAACCTCCATTCTGTGACTTCACACACCTCCATTCTGAGTTCACACACCTGCATTCTGTGACTTCACACACCTCCATTCTGACTTCACACACCTACATTCTATGACTTCACACACTTCCATTCTATGACTTCACACACCTCCATTCTGTGACTTCACACACCTCCATTCTGTGACTTCACACACCTAGATTCTCTGATTTCACACACCTCCATTCTATGACTTCACACACCTCCATTCTGTGACTTCACACACCTCCGTTCTATGACTTCACAAACCTCCATTCTGTGACTTAACACAACTCCATTTGAGTTCACACACCTCCATTCTGTGACTTCACACACCTCCATTCTGTGAATTCACACACCTCCGTTATATGACTTCACACACCTTGATTCTCTGACTTCACACACCTCCATTCCATGACTTCGCACACCTCCATTCTGACTTCACACATCTCCATTCTGTGACTTCACACACCTCCATTTTGACTTCACACAACTCCATTCGATGACTTCACACACCTCCATTTTGACTTCACACACCTCTATTCTTTGACTTCACACACCTCCATTCCATGACTTCACATACCTCCATTCTATGAGTGCACACACCTCCATTCTATGAGTTCACACACCACCATTTTGACTTCACACACCTCCATTCTATGACTTCACACACCTCCATTCTATGACTTCACAAACCTCCATTCTGTGACTTCACATACCTACATTCTGAGTTCACACACCTCCATTCGGTGACTTCACACAACTACATTCTGAGTTCACACACCTCCATTCTGTGACTTCACACACCTACATTCGGTGACTTCACACACATCCATTCTGTGACTTCACACACCTCCATTGTGACATCACACACTTCCATTATGTGACTTCACACACCTCCATTGTTTGACTTCACACACCTCCATTCTTGGACTTCACACACCTCCATTCCATGACTTCACACACTTCCATTCTATGACTTCACACATCTCCATTCTATGAGTTCACACAACTCCATTTGGACTTCACACACCTCCATCTATGACTTCACACACCTTCATTCTTACTTCAGAAACATCCATTCTATGACTTCACACACCTCCCTTCTATGGCATCACAAACCTCGGTTCTGTGATTTCACACACCTCCATTCTGAGTTCACACACCTCCATTCTCTGACTTCACTCACCTCCATTCTGACTTCACACACCTCCATTCTATGACTTCACACACTTCCATTCTATGACTTCACACACCTCCATTCTGTGACTTCACACACCTCCATTGTGTGACTTCACACACCTAGATTCTCTGACTTCACACACCTCCATTCCATGACTTCACACACCTCCATTCTATGAGTTCACACATCTCCATTCTATGAGTTCACACAACTCCATTTGGACTTCACACACCTCCATCTATGACTTCACACACCTTCATTCTTACTTCAGAAACATCCATTCTATGACTTCACACACCTCCCTTCTATGGCATCACAAACCTCGGTTCTGTGATTTCACACACCTCCATTCGGAGTTCACACACCTCCATTCTCTGACTTCTCTCACCTCCATTCTGACTTCACACACCTCCATTCTATGACTTCACACACTTCCATTCTATGACTTCACACACCTCCATTCTGTGACTTCACACACCTCCATTGTGTGACTTCACACACCTAGATTCTCTGACTTCACACACCTCCATTCTATGACTTCACACACCTCCAATCTGTGACTTCACACACCTCCGTTCTATGACTTCACAAACCTCCATTCTGTGACTTCAGACACCTCCATTCTGAGTTCACACACCTCCATTCTGAGTTCACACACCTCCATTCTGTTACTTCACACAACTACATTCGGTGACTTCACACACATCCATTCTGTGACTTCACACACCTCCATTGTGACATCACACACTTTCATTATGTGACTTCACACACCTCCATTGTTTGTCTTTACACACCTCCATTCTTAAACTTCACACAGCTCCATTCCATGACTTCACACACCTCTATTCTATGAGTTCACACATCTCCATTCTATGAGTTCACACAACTCCATTCTGTGACTTCACACACCTAGATTCTCTGACTTTGCACACCTCCATTCTATGACTTCACACACCTCCATTCTGTGACTGCACACACCTCCGTTCTATGACTTCACAAACCTCCTTTCTGTGACTTCAGACACCTCCATTCTGAGTTCACACACCTCCATTCTGTGATTTCACACACCTCCATTCTGTGACTTCACACACCTCCGTTCTATGACTTCACACACCTCGATTCTCTGACTTCACACACCTCCATTCTGTGACTTCACACACCTCCATTCTGTGACTTCACACACCTCCATTCCGTGACTTCAGACACCTCCATTTTTACTTCACACACCTCCATTCTGTGACTTCACACACCTCCATTGTTTGACTTCACACACCTCTATTCTTTGACTTCACACACCTCCATTCCATGACTTCAAATACCTCCATTCTATGAGTTCACACACCTCAATTGCTTGACTTCACATACCTCCATTCTGATTTCACAAAGCTCCTATCTATGACTTCACACACTTCCATTCTATAACTTCACACACCTCCATTCTGTGACTTCACACACCTACATTCTGAGTTCACACACCTCCATTCTGTGACTTCACACACCTACATTCGGTGACTTCACACACCTCCATTCTGTGACTTCACACACCTCCATTTTGACATCACACACTTCCATTATGTGACTTCACACACCTCCATTCTGTGACTTCACACACCTCCATTGTTTGACTTCACACATCTCCATTCTTGGACTTCACACACCTCCATTCCATGACTTCACACACCTCCATTCTATGAGTTCACACATCTCCATTCTATGAGTTCACACACCTCCAATTGGACTTCACACACCTCCATTCTATGACTTCACACACCTTCATTCTTACTTCAGAAACATCCATTCTATGACTTCACACACCTCCCTTCTATGACATAACGAACCTCCATTCTGTGACTTCACACACCTCCATTCTGAGTTCACACACCTGCATTCTGTGACTTCACACACCTCCATTCTGACTTCACACACCTACATTCTATGACTTCACACACTTCCATTCTATGACTTCACACACCTCCATTCTGTGACTTCACACACCTCCATTCTGTGACTTCACACACCTAGATTCTCTGACTTCACACACCTCCATTCTATGACTTCACACACCTCCATTCTGTGACTTCACATACCTACATTCTGAGTTCACTCACCTCCATTCGGTGACTTCACACAACTACATTCTGAGTTCACACACCTCCATTCTGTGACTTCACACACCTACATTCGGTGACTTCACACACATCCATTCTGTGACTTCACACACCTCCATTGTGACATCACACACTTCCATTATGTGACTTCACACACCTCCATTGTTTGACTTCACACACCTCCATTCTTGGACTTCACACACCTCCATTCCATGACTTCACACACCTCCATTCTATGAGTTCACACATCTCCATTCTATGAGTTCACACAACTCCATTTGGACTTCACACACCTCCATCTATGACTTCACACACCTTCATTCTTACTTCAGAAACATCCATTCTATGACTTCACACACCTCCCTTCTATGGCATCACAAACCTCGGTTCTGTGATTTCACACACCTCCATTCTGAGTTCACACACCTCCATTCTCTGACTTCACTCACCTCCATTCTGACTTCACACACCTCCATTCTATGACTTCACACACTTCCATTCTATGACTTCACACACCTCCATTCTGTGACTTCACACACCTCCATTGTGTGACTTCACACACCTAGATTCTCTGACTTCACACACCTCCATTCCATGACTTCACACACCTCCATTCTATGAGTTCACACATCTCCATTCTATGAGTTCACACAACTCCATTTGGACTTCACACACCTCCATTCTATGACTTCACACACCTTCATTCTTACTTCAGAAACATCCATTCTATGACTTCACACACCTCCCTTCTATGGCATCACAAACCTCGGTTCTGTGATTTCACACACCTCCATTCTGAGTTCACACACCTCCATTCTCTGACTTCACTCACCTCCATTCTGACTTCACACACCTCCATTCTATGACTTCACACACTTCCATTCTCTGACTTCACACACCTCCATTCTGTGACTTCACACACCTCCATTCTGTGACTTCACACACCTCCGTTCTATGACTTCACACACCTCGATTCTCTGACTTCACAAACCTCCATTCTATGACTTCACACACCTCCATTCTGTGACTTCACACACCTCCATTCTGTGACTTCACACACCTCCATTTTGACTTCACACACCTCCATTCTGTGACTTCAGACACCTCCATTGTTTGACTTCACACACCTCTATTCTTTGACTTCACACACCTCCATTCCATGACTTCACATACCTCCATTCTATGAGTTCACACACCTTAATTGCTTGACTTCACATACCTCCATTCTTGGACTTCACACACTTCCATTCGGTGACTTCACACACCTCCATTCTGATTTCACAAAGCTCCATTCTATGACTTCACACACTTCCATTCTATAACTTCACACACCTCCATTCTGTGACTTCACACACCTACATTCTGAGTTCACACACATCCATTCTTTGACTTCACACACCTACATTCGGTGACTTCACACACCTCCATTCTGTGACTTCACACACCTCCATTTTGACATCACACACTTCCATTATGTGACTTCACACACCTCCATTCTGTGAATTCACACACCTCCATTGTTTGCCTTCACACATCTCCATTCTTTGACTTCACACACCTCCATTCCATGACTTCACACACCTCCATTCTATGAGTTCACACATCTCCATTCTATGAGTTCACACACCTCCAATTGGACTTCACACACCTCCATTCTATGACTTCACACACCTTCATTCTTACTTCAGAAACATCCATTCTATGACTTCACACACCTCCATTCCATGACTTCACACACCTCCATTCTATGAGTTCACACACCTCCAATTGGACTTCACACACATCCATTCTATGACTTCACACACCTTCATTCTTACTTCAGAAACATCCATTCTATGACTTCACACACCTCCCTTCTATGACATAACAAACCTCCATTCTGTGACTTCACACACCTCCATTCTGCCTTCACACACCTAAATTCTATGACTTCACACACTTCCATTCTATGACTTCACACACCTCCATTCTGTGACTTCACACACCTCCATTCTGTGACTTCACACACCTAGATTCTCTGACTTCACACACCTCCATTCTATGACTTCACACACCTCCATTCTGTGACTTCACACACCTCCGTTCTATGACTTCACAAACCTCCATTCTGTGACTTCACACACCTCCGTTCTATGACTTCACACACCTCGATTCTCTGACTTCACAAACCTCCATTCTATGACTTCACACACCTCCATTCTGTGACTTCACACACCTCCATTCTGTGACTTCACACACCTCCATTTTGACTTCACACACGTCCATTCTCTGACTTCACACACCTTCATTCCATGACTTTGCACACCTCCATTCTGACTTCACACATCTCCATTCTGTGACTTCACACACCTCCATTCCCTGACTTCACACAACTCCATTCGATGACTTCACACACCTACATTTTGACTTCACACACTTCCCTTCTGTGACTTCACACACCTCCATTCTGTGACTTCACACACCTCCATTGTTTGACTTCACACACCTCTATTCTTTGACTTCACACACCTCCATTCCATGACTTCACATACCTCCATTCTATGAGTTCCCACACCTCAATTCTATGAGTTCACACACCACCATTTTGACTTCACACACCTCCGTTCTATGACTTCACACACCTCCATTCTATGACTTCACAAACCTCCATTCTGTGACTTCACACACCTACATTCTGAGTTCAGACACCTCCATTCGGTGACTTCACACAACTACATTCTGAGTTCACACACCTCCATTCTGTGACTTCACACACCTACATTCGGTGACTTCACACACATCCATTCTGTGACTTCACACACCTCCATTGTGACATCACACACTTCCATTATGTGACTTCACACACCTCCATTCTGTGACTTCACACACCTCCATTGTTTGACTTCACACACCTCCATTCTTGGACATCACACACTTCCATTCGGTGACTTCACACACCTCCATTCTGATTTCACAAAGCTCCAATCTATGACTTCACACACTTCAATTCTATGACTTCACACACCTCCATTCTGTGACTTCACACACCTACATTCTGAGGTCACACACCTCCATTCTGTGACTTCTCACACCTACATTCGGTGACTTCACACACCTCCATTCTGTGACTTCACACACCTCCATTTTGACATCACACACTTCCATTATGTGACTTCACACACCTCCATTCTGTGACTTCACACACCTCCATTGTTTGACTTCACACATCTCCATTCTTGGACTTCACACACCTCCATTCCATGACTTCACACACCTCCATTCTATGAGTTCACAATCTCCATTCTATGAGTTCACACAACTCCATTTGGACTTCACACACCTCCATTCTATGACTTCACACACCTTCATTCTTACTTCAGAAACATCCATTCTATGACTTCACACACCTCCCTTCTATGGCATCACAAACCTCGGTTCTGTGATTTCACACCTCCATTCTGAGTTCACACACCTCCATTCTCTGACTTCACTCACCTCCATTCTGACTTCACACACCTCCATTCTATGACTTCACACACTTCCATTCTATGACTTCACACACCTCCATTCTGTGACTTCACACACCTCCATTCTGTGACTTCACACACCTAGATTCTCTGACTTCACACACCTCCATTCTATGACTTCACACACCTCCATTCTGTGACTTCACACACCTCCGTTCTATGACTTCACAAACTTCCATTCTGTGACTTCAGACACCTCCATTCTGAGTTCACACACCTCCATTCTGTGACTTCACACACCTCCATTCTGTTACTTCACACACCTCCGTTCTATGACTTCACACACCTCGATTCTCTGACTTCACAAACCTCCATTCTATGACTTCACACACCTCCATTCTGTGACTTCACACACCTCCATTCTATGACTTCACACACCTCCATTTTGACTTCACACACCTCCATTCTGTGACTTCAGACACCTCCATTGTTTGACTTCACACACCTCTATTCTTTGACTTCACACACCTCCATTCCATGACTTCACATACCTCCATTCTATGAGTTCACACACCTCAATTGCTTGACTTCACATACCTCCATTCTTGGACTTCACACACTTCCATTCGGTGACTTCACACACCTCCATTCTGATTTCACAAAGCTCCAATCTATGACTTCACACACTTCCATTCTATAACTTCACACACCTCCATTCTGTGACTTCACACACCTACATTCTGAGTTCACACACCTCCATTCTGTGACTTCACACACCTACATTCGGTGACTTCACACACCTCCATTCTGTGACTTCACACACCTCCATTTTGACATCACACACTTCCATTATGTGACTTCACATACCTCCATTCTGTGAATTCACACACCTCCATTGTTTGCCTTCACACATCTCCATTCTTGGACTTCACACACCTCCATTCCATGACTTCACACACCTCCATTCTATGAGTTCACACATCTCCATTCTATGAGTTCACACACCTCCAATTGGGCTTCACACACCTCCATTCTATGACTTCACACACCTTCATTCTTACTTCAGAAACATCCATTCTATGACTTCACACACCTCCATTCCATGACTTTACACACCTCCATTCTATGAGTTCACACACCTCCAATAGGACTTCACACACATCCATTCTATGACTTCACACACCTTCATTCTTACTTCAGAAACATCCATTCTATGACTTCACACACCTCCCTTCTATGACATAACAAACCTCCATTCTGTGACTTCACACACCTCCATTCTGCCTTCACACACCTAAATTCTATGACTTCACACACTTCCATTCTATGACTTCACACACCTCCATTCTGTGACTTCACACACCTCCATTCTGTGACTTCACACACCTAGATTCTCTGACTTCACACACCTCCATTCTATGACTTCACACACCTCCATTCTGTGACTTCACACACCTCCGTTCTATGACTTCACAAACCTCCATTCTGTGACTTCACACACCTCCGTTCTATGACTTCACACACCTCGATTCTCTGACTTCACAAACCTCCATTCTATGACTTCACACACCTCCATTCTGTGACTTCACACACCTCCATTCTATGACTTCACACACCTCCATTTTGACTTCACACACCTCCATTCTGTGACTTCAGACACCTCCATTGTTTGACTTCACACACCTCTATTCTTTGACTTCACACACCTCCATTCCATGACTTCACATACCTCCATTCTATGAGTTCACACACCTCAATTGCTTGACTTCACATACCTCCATTCTTGGACTTCACACACTTCCATTCGGTGACTTCACACACCTCCATTCTGATTTCACAAAGCTCCAATCTATGACTTCACACACTTCCATTCTATAACTTCACACACCTCCATTCTGTGACTTCACACACCTACATTCTGAGTTCACACACCTCCATTCTGTGACTTCACACAAATACATTCGGTGACTTCACACACCTCCATTCTGTGACTTCACACACCTCCATTTTGACATCACACACTTCCATTATGTGACTTCACATACCTCCATTCTGTGAATTCACACACCTCCATTGTTTGCCTTCACACATCTCCATTCTTGGACTTCACACACCTCCATTCCATGACTTCACACACCTCCATTCTATGAGTTCACACATCTCCATTCTATGAGTTCACACACCTCCAATTGGGCTTCACACACCTCCATTCTATGACTTCACACACCTTCATTCTTACTTCAGAAACATCCATTCTATGACTTCACACACCTCCATTCCATGACTTTACACACCTCCATTCTATGAGTTCACACACCTCCAATAGGACTTCACACACATCCATTCTATGACTTCACACACCTTCATTCTTACTTCAGAAACATCCATTCTATGACTTCACACACCTCCCTTCTATGACATAACAAACCTCCATTCTGTGACTTCACACACCTCCATTCTGCCTTCACACACCTAAATTCTATGACTTCACACACTTCCATTCTATGACTTCACACACCTCCATTCTGTGACTTCACACACCTCCATTCTGTGACTTCACACACCTAGATTCTCTGACTTCACACACCTCCATTCTATGACTTCACACACCTCCATTCTGTGACTTCACACACCTCCGTTCTATGACTTCACAAACCTCCATTCTGTGACTTCACACACCTCCGTTCTATGACTTCACACACCTCGATTCTCTGACTTCACAAACCTCCATTCTATGACTTCACACACCTCCATTCTGTGACTTCACACACCTCCATTCTGTGACTTCACACACCTCCATTTTGACTTCACACACGTCCATTCTCTGACTTCACACACCTTCATTCCATGACTTTGCACACCTCCATTCTGACTTCACACATCTCCATTCTGTGACTTCACACACCTCCATTCCCTGACTTCACACAACTCCATTCGATGACTTCACACACCTACATTTTGACTTCACACACTTCCCTTCTGTGACTTCACACACCTCCATTCTGTGACTTCACACACCTCCATTGTTTGACTTCACACACCTCTATTCTTTGACTTCACACACCTCCATTCCATGACTTCACATACCTCCATTCTATGAGTTCACACACTTCCATTCTATGAGTTCACACACCACCATTTTGACTTCACACACCTCCATTCTATGACTTCACACACCTCCATTCTATGACTTCACAAACCTCCATTCTGTGACTTCACACACCTACATTCTGAGTTCAGACACCTCCATTCGGTGACTTCACACAACTACATTCTGAGTTCACACACCTCCATTCTGTGACTTCACACACCTACATTCGGTGACTTCACACACATCCATTCTGTGACTTCACACACCTCCATTGTGACATCACACACTTCCATTATGTGACTTCACACACCTCCATTTTGTGACTTCACACACCTCCATTGTTTGACTTCACACACCTCCATTCTTGGACATCACACACTTCCATTCGGTGACTTCACACACCTCCATTCTGATTTCACAAAGCTCCAATCTATGACTTCACACACTTCAATTCTATGACTTCACACACCTCCATTCTGTGACTTCACACACCTACATTCTGAGGTCACACACCTCCATTCTGTGACTTCTCACACCTACATTCGGTGACTTCACACACCTCCATTCTGTGACTTCACACACCTCCATTTTGACATCACACACTTCCATTATGTGACTTCACACACCTCCATTCTGTGACTTCACACACCTCCATTGTTTGACTTCACACATCTCCATTCTTGGACTTCACACACCTCCATTCCATGACTTCACACACCTCCATTCTATGAGTTCACACATCTCCATTCTATGAGTTCACACAACTCCATTTGGACTTCACACACCTCCATTCTATGACTTCACACACCTTCATTCTTACTTCAGAAACATCCATTCTATGACTTCACACACCTCCCTTCTATGGCATCACAAACCTCGGTTCTGTGATTTCACCCCTCCATTCTGAGTTCACACACCTCCATTCTATGACTTCACTCACCTCCATTCTGACTTCACACACCTCCATTCTATGACTTCACACACTTCCATTCTATGACTTCACACACCTCCATTCTGTGACTTCACACACCTCCATTCTGTGACTTCACACACCTAGATTCTCTGACTTCACACACCTCCATTCTATGACTTCACACACCTCCATTCTGTGACTTCACACACCTCCGTTCTATGACTTCACAAACTTCCATTCTGTGACTTCAGACACCTCCATTCTGAGTTCACACACCTCCATTCTGTGACTTCACACACCTCCATTCTGTGACTTCACACACCTCCGTTCTATGACTTCACACACCTCGATTCTCTGACTTCACAAACCTCCATTCTATGACTTCACACACCTCCATTCTGTGACTTCACACACCTCCATTCTATGACTTCACACACCTCCCTTCTATGGCATCACAAACCTCGGTTCTGTGATTTCACACACCTCCATTCTGAGTTCACACACCTCCATTCTCTGACTTCACTCACCTCCATTCTGACTTCACACACCTCCATTCTATGACTTCACACACTTCCATTCTATGACTTCACACACCTCCATTCTGTGACTTCACACACCTCCATTGTGTGACTTCACACACCTAGATTCTCTGACTTCACACACCTCCATTCCATGACTTCACACACCTCCATTCTATGAGTTCACACATCTCCATTCTATGAGTTCACACAACTCCATTTGGACTTCACACACCTCCATCTATGACTTCACACACCTTCATTCTTACTTCAGAAACATCCATTCTATGACTTCACACACCTCCCTTCTATGGCATCACAAACCTCGGTTCTGTGATTTCACACACCTCCATTCGGAGTTCACACACCTCCATTCTCTGACTTCTCTCACCTCCATTCTGACTTCACACACCTCCATTCTATGACTTCACACACTTCCATTCTATGACTTCACACACCTCCATTCTGTGACTTCACACACCTCCATTGTGTGACTTCACACACCTAGATTCTCTGACTTCACACACCTCCATTCTATGACTTCACACACCTCCAATCTGTGACTTCACACACCTCCGTTCTATGACTTCACAAACCTCCATTCTGTGACTTCAGACACCTCCATTCTGAGTTCACACACCTCCATTCTGAGTTCACACACCTCCATTCTGTTACTTCACACAACTACATTCGGTTACTTCACACACATCCATTCTGTGACTTCACACACCTCCATTGTGACATCACACACTTTCATTATGTGACTTCACACACCTCCATTGTTTGTCTTTACACACCTCCATTCTTAAACTTCACACAGCTCCATTCCATGACTTCACACACCTCTATTCTATGAGTTCACACATCTCCATTCTATGAGTTCACACAACTCCATTCTGTGACTTCACACACCTAGATTCTCTGACTTTGCACACCTCCATTCTATGACTTCACACACCTCCATTCTGTGACTGCACACACCTCCGTTCTATGACTTCACAAACCTCCTTTCTGTGACTTCAGACACCTCCATTCTGAGTTCACACACCTCCATTCTGTGATTTCACACACCTCCATTCTGTGACTTCACACACCTCCGTTCTATGACTTCACACACCTCGATTCTCTGACTTCACACACCTCCATTCTGTGACTTCACACACCTCCATTCTGTGACTTCACACACCTCCATTCCGTGACTTCAGACACCTCCATTTTTACTTCACACACCTCCATTCTGTGACTTCACACACCTCCATTGTTTGACTTCACACACCTCTATTCTTTGACTTCACACACCTCCATTCCATGACTTCAAATACCTCCATTCTATGAGTTCACACACCTCAATTGCTTGACTTCACATACCTCCATTCTGATTTCACAAAGCTCCTATCTATGACTTCACACACTTCCATTCTATAACTTCACACACCTCCATTCTGTGACTTCACACACCTACATTCTGAGTTCACACACCTCCATTCTGTGACTTCACACACCTACATTCGGTGACTTCACACACCTCCATTCTGTGACTTCACACACCTCCATTTTGACATCACACACTTCCATTATGTGACTTCACACACCTCCATTCTGTGACTTCACACACCTCCATTGTTTGACTTCACACATCTCCATTCTTGGACTTCACACACCTCCATTCCATGACTTCACACACCTCCATTCTATGAGTTCACACATCTCCATTCTATGAGTTCACACACCTCCAATTGGACTTCACACACCTCCATTCTATGACTTCACACACCTTCATTCTTACTTCAGAAACATCCATTCTATGACTTCACACACCTCCCTTCTATGACATAACAAACCTCCATTCTGTGACTTCACACACCTCCATTCTGAGTTCACACACCTGCATTCTGTGACTTCACACACCTCCATTCTGACTTCACACACCTACATTCTATGACTTCACACACTTCCATTCTATGACTTCACACACCTCCATTCTGTGACTTCACACACCTCCATTCTGTGACTTCACACACCTAGATTCTCTGACTTCACACACCTCCATTCTATGACTTCACACACCTCCATTCTGTGACTTCACATACCTACATTCTGAGTTCACTCACCTCCATTCGGTGACTTCACACAAATACATTCTGAGTTCACACACCTCCATTCTGTGACTTCACACACCTACATTCGGTGACTTCACACACATCCATTCTGTGACTTCACACACCTCCATTGTGACATCACACACTTCCATTTTGTGACTTCACACACCTCCATTGTTTGACTTCACACACCTCCATTCTTGGACTTCACACACCTCCATTCCATGACTTCACACACCTCCATTCTATGAGTTCACACATCTCCATTCTATGAGTTCACACAACTCCATTTGGACTTCACACACCTCCATCTATGACTTCACACACCTTCATTCTTACTTCAGAAACATCCATTCTATGACTTCACACACCTCCCTTCTATGGCATCACAAACCTCGGTTCTGTGATTTCACACACCTCCATTCTGAGTTCACACACCTCCATTCTCTGACTTCACTCACCTCCATTCTGACTTCACACACCTCCATTCTATGACTTCACACACTTCCATTCTATGACTTCACACACCTCCATTCTGTGACTTCACACACCTCCATTGTGTGACTTCACACACCTAGATTCTCTGACTTCACACACCTCCATTCCATGACTTCACACACCTCCATTCTATGAGTTCACACATCTCCATTCTATGAGTTCACACAACTCCATTTGGACTTCACACACCTCCATTCTATGACTTCACACACCTTCATTCTTACTTCAGAAACATCCATTCTATGACTTCACACACCTCCCTTCTATGGCATCACAAACCTCGGTTCTGTGATTTCACACACCTCCATTCTGAGTTCACACACCTCCATTCTCTGACTTCACTCACCTCCATTCTGACTTCACACACCTCCATTCTATGACTTCACACACTTCCATTCTCTGACTTCACACACCTCCATTCTGTGACTTCACACACCTCCATTCTGTGACTTCACACACCTCCGTTCTATGACTTCACACACCTCGATTCTCTGACTTCACAAACCTCCATTCTATGACTTCACACACCTCCATTCTGTGACTTCACACACCTCCATTCTGTGACTTCACACACCTCCATTTTGACTTCACACACCTCCATTCTGTGACTTCAGACACCTCCATTGTTTGACTGCACACACCTCTATTCTTTGACTTCACACACCTCCATTCCATGACTTCACATACCTCCATTCTATGAGTTCACACACCTTAATTGCTTGACTTCACATACCTCCATTCTTGGACTTCACACACTTCCATTCGGTGACTTCACACACCTCCATTCTGATTTCACAAAGCTCCAATCTATGACTTCACACACTTCCATTCTATAACTTCACACACCTCCATTCTGTGACTTCACACACCTACATTCTGAGTTCACACACCTCCATTCTGTGACTTCACACACTTCCATTCTATAACTTCACACACCTCCATTCTGTGACTTCACACACCTACATTCTGAGTTCACACACCTCCATTCTGTGACTTCACACACCTCCATTCTGTGAATTCACACACCTCCGTTCTATGACTTCACACACCTTGATTCTCTGACTTCACACACCTCCATTCCATGACTTCACACACCTCCATTCTGACTTCACACATCTCCATTCTGTGACTTCACACACCTCCATTCCGTGACTTCACAAAACTCCATTCTATGACTTCACACACCTCCATTTTGACTTCACACACCTCTATTCTTTGACTTCACACTCCTCCATTCCATGACTACACATACCTCCATTCTATGAGTGCACACACCTCCATTCTATGAGTTCACACACCACCATTTTGACTTCACACACCTCTATTCTTTGACTTCACACACCTCCATTCCATGACTTCACATACCTCCATTCTATGAGTTCACACACCTCCATTCTATGAGTTCACACACCACCATTTTGACTTCACACACCTCCATTCTATGACTTCACACACCTCCGTTCTATGACTTCACACACCTCGATTCTCTGACTTCACAAACCTCCATTCTATGACTTCACACACCTCCATTCTGTGACTTCACACACCTCCATTCTGTGACTTCACACACCTCCATTTTGACTTCACACACCTCCATTCTGTGACTTCAGACACCTCCATTGTTTGACTTCACACACCTCTATTCTTTGACTTCACACACCTCCATTCCGTGACTTCACAAAACTCCATTCTATGACTTCACACACCACCATTTTTACTTCACACACCTCCATTCTGTGACTTCACACACCTCCATTCTGTGACTTCACACACCTCCATTTTGACTTCACACACCTCCATTCTGTGACTTCAGACACCTCCATTGTTTGACTTCACACACCTCTATTCTTTGACTTCACACACCTCCATTCCACGACTTCACATACCTCCATTCTATGAGTTCACACACCTCAATTGCTTGACTTCACATACCTCAATTCTTGGACTTCACACACTTCCATTCGGTGACTTCACACACCTCCATTCTGATTTCACAAAGCTCCGATCTATGACTTCACACACTTCCATTCTATAACTTCACACACCTCCATTCTGTGACTTCACACACCTACATTCTGAGTTCACACACCTCCATTCTGTGACTTCACACACCTACATTCGGTGACTTCACACACCTCCATTCTGTGACTTCACACACCTCCATTTTGACATCACACACTTCCATTATGTGACTTCACACACCTCCATTCTGTGAATTCACACACCTCCATTGTTTGCCTTCACACATCTCCATTCTTGGACTTCACACACCTCCATTCCATGACTTCACACACCTCCATTCTATGAGTTCACACATCTCCATTCTATGAGTTCACACACCTCCAATTGGACTTCACACACCTCCATTCTATGACTTCACACACCTTCATTCTTACTTCAGAAACATCCATTCTATGACTTCACACACCTCCATTCCATGACTTCACACACCTCCATTCTATGAGTTCACACACCTCCAATTGGACTTCACACACATCCATTCTATGACTTCACACACCTTCATTCTTACTTCAGAAACATCCATTCTATGACTTCACACACCTCCCTTCTATGACATAACAAACCTCCATTCTGTGACTTCACACACCTCCATTCTGCCTTCACACACCTAAATTCTATGACTTCACACACTTCCATTCTATGACTTCACACACCTCCATTCTGTGACTTCACACACCTCCATTCTGTGACTTCACACACCTAGATTCTCTGACTTCACACACCTCCATTCTATGACTTCACACACCTCCATTCTGTGACTTCACACACCTCCGTTCTATGACTTCACAAACCTCCATTCTGTGACTTCACACACCTCCGTTCTATGACTTCACACACCTCGATTCTCTGACTTCACAAACCTCCATTCTATGACTTCACACACCTCCATTCTGTGACTTCACACACCTCCATTCTGTGACTTCACACACCTCCATTTTGACTTCACACACGTCCATTCTCTGACTTCACACACCTTCATTCCATGACTTTGCACACCTCCATTCTGACTTCACACATCTCCATTCTGTGACTTCACACACCTCCATTCCCTGACTTCACACAACTCCATTCGATGACTTCACACACCTACATTTTGACTTCACACACTTCCCTTCTGTGACTTCACACACCTCCATTCTGTGACTTCACACACCTCCATTGTTTGACTTCACACACCTCTATTCTTTGACTTCACACACCTCCATTCCATGACTTCACATACCTCCATTCTATGAGTTCACACACCTCCATTCTATGAGTTCACACACCACCATTTTGACTTCACACACCTCCATTCTATGACTTCACACACCTCCATTCTATGACTTCACAAACCTCCATTCTGTGACTTCACACACCTCCATTCTGAGTTCAGACACCTCCATTCGGTGACTTCACACAACTACATTCTGAGTTCACACACCTCCATTCTGTGACTTCACACACCTACATTCGTTGACTTCACACACATCCATTCTGTGACTTCACACACCTCCATTGTGACATCACACACTTCCATTATGTGACTTCACACACCTCCATTCTGTGACTTCACACACCTCCATTGTTTGACTTCACACACCTCCATTCTTGGACATCACACACTTCCATTCGGTGACTTCACACACCTCCATTCTGATTTCACAAAGCTCCAATCTATGACTTCACACACTTCAATTCTATGACTTCACACACCTCCATTCTGTGACTTCACACACCTACATTCTGAGGTCACACACCTCCATTCTGTGACTTCTCACACCTACATTCGGTGACTTCACACACCTCCATTCTGTGACTTCACACACCTCCATTTTGACATCACACACTTCCATTATGTGACTTCACACACCTCCATTCTGTGACTTCACACACCTCCATTGTTTGACTTCACACATCTCCATTCTTGGACTTCACACACCACCATTCCATGACTTCACACACCTCCATTCTATGAGTTCACACATTTCCATTCTATGAGTTCACACACCTCCAACTGGACTTCACACACCTCCATTCTATGACTTCACACACCTCGATTCTCTGACTTCACAAACCTCCATTCTATGACTTCACACACCTCCATTCTGTGACTTCACACACCTCCATTCTGTGACTTCACACACCTCCATTCCATGACTTCACACACTTCCATTCTCTGACTTCACACACCTCCATTCCATGACTTCGCACACCTCCATTCTGACTTCACACATCTCCATTCTGTGACTTCACACACCTCCATTCCCTGACTTCACACAACTACATTCGATGACTTCACACACCTACATTTTGACTTCACACACTTCCCTTCTTTGACTTCACACACCTCCATTCTGTGACTTCACACACCTCCATTGTTTGACTTCACACACCTCTATTCTTTGACTTCACACACCTCCATTCCATGACTTCACATACCTCATTCTATGAGTTCACACACCTCAATTCTATGAGTTCACACACCACCATTTTGACTTCACACACCTCCATTCTATGACTTCACACACCTCCATTCTATGACTTCACAAACCTCCATTCTGTGACTTCACACAACTACATTCTGAGTTCACACACCTCCATTCTGTGACTTCACACACCTACATTCGGTGACTTCACACACATCCATTCTGTGACTTCACACACCTCCATTGTGACATCACACACTTCCATTATGTGACTTCACACACCTCCATTCTGTGACTTCACACACCTCCATTGTTTGACCTCACACACCTCCATTCTTGGACTTCACACACTTCCATTCGGTGACTTCACACACCTCCATTCTGATTTCACAAAGCTCCAATCTATGACTTCACACACTTCAATTCTATGACTTCACACACCTCCATTCTGTGACTTCACACACCCACATTCTGAGTTCACACACCTCCATTCTGTGACTTCACACACCTACATTCGGTGACTTCACACACCTCCATTCTGTGACTTCGCACACCTCCGTTCTATGACTTCACAAACCTCCATTCTGTGACTTAACACACCTCCATTCTGAGTTCACACACCTCCATTCTGTGACTTCACACACTTCCATTATGTGACTTCACACACCTCCATTGTTTGACTTCACACATCTCCATTCTTGGACTTCACACACCTCCATTCCATGACTTCACACACCTCCATTCTATGAGTTCACACATTTCCATTCTATGAGTTCACACACCTCCAATTGGACTTCACACACCTCCATTCTATGACTTCACACACCTTCATTCTTACTTCAGAAACATCCATTCTATGACTTCACACACCTCCCTTCTATGACATAACAAACCTCCATTCTGTGACTTCACACACCTCCATTCTGACTTCACACACCTACATTCTATGACTTCACACACTTCCATTCTATGACTTCACACACCTCCATTCTGTGACTTCACACATCCATTCTGTGACTTCACACACCTAGATTCTCTGACTTCACACACCTCCATTCTATGACTTCACACACCTCCATTCTGTGACTTCACACACCTACGTTCTATGACTTCACAAACCTCCATTCTGTGACTTAACACACCTCCATTCTGAGTTCACACACCTCCATTCTGTGACTTCACACACCTCCATTCTGTGACTTCACACCTCCATTCTATGACTTCACACACATCCATTTTGGCATCACACACTTCCATTCTGTGACTTCACACACCTCCATTCTATGACTTCACACACTTCCATTGTTTGACTTCACATACCTCCATTCTTGGACTTCACACACTTCCATTCGGTGACTTCACACTCCTGCATTCTGATTTCACAAAGCTCCAATCTGTGACTTCACACACTTCAATTCTATGACTTCACACACCTCCATTCTGTGACTTCACACACCTACATTCTGAGGTCACACACCTCCATTCTGTGACTTCTCACACCTACATTCGGTGACTTCACACACCTCCATTGTGTGACTTCACACACCTCCATTTTGACATCACACACTTCCATTATGTGACTTCACACACCTCCATTCTGTGACTTCACACACCTGCATTGTTTGACTTCACACATCTCCATTCTTGGACTTCACACACCTCCATTCCATGACTTCACACACCTCCATTCTATGAGTTCACACATTTCCATTCTATGAGTTCACACACCTCCAACTGGACTTCACACACCTCCATTCTATGACTTCACACACCTCGATTCTCTGACTTCACAAACCTCCATTCTATGACTTCACAAACCTCCATTCTGTGACTTCACACACCTCCATTCTGTGACTTCACACACCTCCATTTTGACTTCACACACTTCCATTCTCTGACTTCACACACCTCCATTCCATGACTTCGCACACCTCCATTCTGACTTCACACATCTCCATTCTGTGACTTCACACACCTCCATTCCCTGACTTCACACAACTCCATTCGATGACTTCACACACCTACATTTTGACTTCACACACTTCCCTTCTGTGACTTCACACACCTCCATTCTGTGACTTCACACACCTCCATTGTTTGACTTCACACACCTCTATTCTTTGACTTCACACACCTCCATTCCATGACTTCACATACCTCATTCTATGAGTTCACACACCTCAATTCTATGAGTTCACACACCACCATTTTGACTTCACACACCTCCATTCTATGACTTCACACACCTCCATTCTATGACTTCACAAACCTCCATTCTGTGACTTCACACACCTACATTCTGAGTTCAGACACCTCCATTCGGTGACTTCACACAACTACATTCTGAGTTCACACACCTCCATTCTGTGACTTCACACACCTACATTCGGTGACTTCACACACATCCATTCTGTGACTTCACACACCTCCATTGTGACATCACACACTTCCATTATGTGACTTCACACACCTCCATTCTGTGACTTCACACACCTCCATTGTTTGACTTCACACACCTCAGTTCTATGACTTCACACACTTCCATTCGGTGACTTCACACACCTCCATTCTGATTTCACAAAGCTCCAATCTATGACTTCACACACTTCAATTCTATGACTTCACACACCTCCATTCTGTGACTTCACACACCTCCATTCTGAGTTCACACACCTCCATTCTGTGACTTCACACACCTACATTCGGTGACTTCACACACCTCCATTCTGTGACTTCACACACCTCCATTTTGACATCACACACTTCCATTATGTGACTTCACACACCTCCATTGTTTGACTTCACACATCTCCATTCTTGGACTTCACACACCTCCATTCCATGACTTCACACACCTCCATTCTATGAGTTCACACATTTCCATTCTATGAGTTCACACACCTCCAATTGGACTTCACACACCTCCATTCTATGACTTCACACACCTTCATTCTTACTTCAGAAACATCCATTCTATGACTTCACACACCTCCCTTCTATGACATAACAAACCTCCATTCTGTGACTTCACACACCTCCATTCTGACTTCACACACCTACATTCTATGACTTCACACACTTCCATTCTATGACTTCACACACCTCCATTCTGTGACTTCACACATCCATTCTGTGACTTCACACACCTAGATTCTCTGACTTCACACACCTCCATTCTATGACTTCACACACCTCCATTCTGTGACTTCACACACCTCCGTTCTATGAGTTCACAAACCTCCATTCTGTGACTTAACACACCTCCATTCTGAGTTCACACACCTCCATTCTGTGACTTCACACACCTCCATTCTGTGACTTCACACACCTCCATTCTATGACTTCACACACATCCATTTTGGCATCACACACTTCCATTCTGTGACTTCACACACCTCCATTCTATGACTTCACACACCTCCATTCTGTGACTTCACACACCTCCGTTCTATGACTTCACAAACCTCCATTCTGTGACTTAACACACCTCCATTCTGAGTTCACACACCTCCATTCCATGACTTCGCACACCTCCATTCTGACTTCACACATCTCCATTCTGTGACTTCACACACCTCCATTCTGTGACTTCACACCACTCCATTCGATGACTTCACCACCTCCATTCTATGACTTCACAAACCTCCATTCTGTGACTTCACACACCTACATTCTGAGTTCAGACACCTCCATTCGGTGACTTCACAGAACTACATTCTGAGTTCACACACCTCCATTCTGTGACTTCACACACCTACATTCGGTGACTTCACACACATCTATTCTGTGACTTTACACACCCCCATTGTGACATCACACACTTCCATTATGTGACTTCACACACCTCCATTCTGTGACTTCACACACCTCCATTGTTTGACTTCACACACCTCCATTCTTGGACTTCACACACTTCCATTCGGTGACTTCACACACCTCCATTCTGATTTCACAAAGCTCCAATCTATGACTTCACACACTTCCATTCTTTGACTTCACACACCTCCATTGTGTGACTTCACACACCTACATTCTGAGTTCACACACCTCCATTCTGTGACTTCACACACCTACATTCGGTGACTTCACACACCTCCATTCTGTGACTTCACACACCTCCATTTTGACATCACACACTTCCATTATGTGACTTCACACACCTCCATTCTGTGACTTCACACACCTCCATTGTTTGACTTCACACATCACCATTCTTGGACTTCACACACCTCCATTCCATGACTTCACACACCTCCATTCTATGAGTTCACACATTTCCATTCTATGTGTTCACACACCTCCAATTGGACTTCACACACCTCCATTCTATGACTTCACACACCTTCATTCTTACTTCAGAAACATCCATTCTATGACTTCACACACCTCCCTTCTATGACATAACAAACCTCCATTCTGTGACTTCACACACCTCCATTCTGACTTCACACACCTACATTCTATGACTTCACACACTTCCATTCTATGACTTCACACACCTCCATTCTGTGACTTCACACACCTCCATTCTGTGACTTCACACACCTAGAATCTCTGACTTCACACACCTCCATTCTATGACTTCACACACCTCCATTCTATGACTTCACACACCTCCATTCTGTGACTTCACACACCTCCGTTCTATGACTTCACAAACCTCCATTCTGTGACTTAACACACCTCCATTCTGAGTTCACAAACCTCCATTCTGTGACTACACACACCTCCATTCTGTGACTTCACACACCTCCGTTCTATGACTTCACACACCTCGATTCTCTGAATTCACAAACCTCCATTCTATGACTTCACACACCTCCATTCTGTGACTTCACACACCTCCATTCTGTGACTTCACACACCTCTATTTTGACTTCACACACTTCCATTCTCTGACTTCACACACCTCCATTCCATGACTTCGCACACCTCCATTCTGACTTCACACATCTCCATTCTGTGACTTCACACACTTCCATTCCCTGACTTCACACAACTCCATTCGATGACTTCACACACCTACATTTTGACTTCACACACTTCCCTTCTGTGACTTCACACACCTCCATTCTCTGACTTCACACACCTCCACTGTTTGACTTCACACACCTCTATTCTTTGACTTCACACACCTCCATTCCATGACTTAACATACCTCCATTCTATGAGTTCACACACCTCCATTCTATGAGTTCACACACCACCATTTTGACTTCACACACCTCCATTCTATGACTTCACACACCTCCATTCTATGACTTCACAAACCTCCATTCTGTGACTTCACACACCTACATTCTGAGTTCAGACCCCTCCATTCGGTGACTTCACACAACTACATTCTGAGTTCACACACCTCAATTCTGTGACTTCACACACCTACATTCGGTGACTTCACACACATCCATTCTGTGACTTCACACACCTCCATTGTGACATCACACACTTCTATTATGTGACTTCACACACCTCCATTCTGTGACTTTACACACCTCCATTGTTTGACTTCACACACCTCCATTCTTGGACTTCACACACCTCCATTCCATGACTTCACACACCTCCATTCTATGAGTTCACACATCTCCATTCTATGAGTTCACACACCTCCATTTGGACTTCACACACCTCCATTCTATGACTTCACACACCTTCATTCTTACTTCAGAAACATCCATTCTATGACTTCACACACCTCCCTTCTATGGCATCACAAACCTCGGTTCTGTGACTTCACACACCTCCATTCTGAGTTCACACACCTCCATTCCTGACTTCACTCACCTCCATTCTGACTTCACACATCTCCATTCTATGACTTCACACACTTCCATTCTATGACTTCACACATCTCCATTCTGTGACTTCACACACCTCCATTCTGTGACTTCACACACCTAGATTCTCTGACTTCACACACCTCCATTCTATGACTTCACACACCTCCATTCTGTGACTTCACACACCTCCGTTCTATGACATCACAAACCTCTATTCTGTGACTTCAGACACCTCGATTCTGAGTTCACACACCTCCATTCTGTGACTTCACACACCTCCATTCTGTGACTTCACACAACTCCGTTCTATGACTTCACACACCTCGATTCTCTGACTTCACAAACCTCCATTCTATAACTTCACACACCTCCATTCGGTGACTTCACATACCTCCATGCTATGAATTCACACACCTCCATTCTGTGACTTCACCCACCTACATTTGTGACTTCACACACCACCATTTTGAGTTCACACACCTCCATTCTGTGACTTCACACACCTCCATTCTGTGACTTCACACACCTCCATTTTGACTTCACACACTTCCATTCTCTGACTTCACACACCTCCATTCTATGACTTTGCACACCACCATTCTGACTTCACACACCTCCATTCTGTGACTTCACACACCTCCATTCGGTGACTTCACACAACTCCATTCGATGACTTCACACACCTCCATTTTGACTTCACACACTTCCCTTCTGTGACATCACACACCTCCATTCTGTGACTTCACACACCTCCATTGTTTGACTTCACACACCTCTATTCTTTGACTTCACAAACCTCCATTCCATGACGTCACACACCTCCATTCTATGAGTTCACACACCTCCATTCTATGAGTTCACACACCACCATTTTGACTTCACACACCTCCATTCTATGACTTCACACACCTCCATTCTATGCCTTTACAAACCTCCATTCTGTGACTTCACATATCTCCATTATGAGTTCACACACCTCAATTCGGTGACTGCACACACCTCCATTCTGACTTCACAAACCTCCATTCTATGACTTCACAAACTTCCATTCTATGACTTCACACACCTCCATTCTATGACTTCACACACCTTCGTTCTTACTTCAGAAACATCCATTCTATGACTTCACACACCTCCCTTCTATGACATAACAAACCTCCATTCTGTGACTTCACACACCTCCATTCTGAGTTCACACACCTGCATTCTGTGACTTCACACACCTCCATTCTGACTTCACACACCTACATTCTATGACTTCACACACTTCCATTCTATGACTTCACACACCTCCATTCTGTGACTTCACACACCTCCATTCTGTGACTTCACACACCTAGATTCTCTGACTTCACACACCTCCATTCTATGACTTCACACACCTCCATTCTGTGACTTCACACACCTCCGTTCTATGACTTCACAAACCTCCATTCTGTGACTTAACACAACTCCATTTGAGTTCACACACCTCCATTCTGTGACTTCACACACCTCCATTCTGTGAATTCACACACCTCCGTTCTATGACTTCACACACCTTGATTCTCTGACTTCACACACCTCCATTCCATGACTTCGCACACCTCCATTCTGACTTCATACATCTCCATTCTGTGACTTCACACACCTCCATTTTGACATCACACACTTCCATTATGTGACTTCACACACCTCCATTGTTTGACTTCACACATCTCCATTCTTGGACTTCACACACCTCCATTCCATGACTTCACACACCTCCATTCTATGAGTTCACACATCTCCATTCTATGAGTTCACACACCTCCAATTGGACTTCACACACCTCCATTCTATGATTTCAAACACCTTCATTCTTACTTCAGAAACATCCATTCTATGACTTCACACACCACCCTTCTATGACATAACAAACCTCCATTCTGTGACTTCACACACCTCCATTCTGACTTCACACACCTACATTCTATGACTTCACACACTTCCATTCTATGACTTCACACACCTCCATTCTGTGACTTCACACATCCATTCTGTGACTTCACACACCTAGATTCTCTGACTTCACACACCTCCATTCTATGACTTCACACACCTCCATTCTGTGACTTCACACACCTCCGTTCTATGACTTCACAAACCTCCATTCTGTGACTTAACACACCTCCATTCTGAGTTCACACACCTCCATTCTGTGACTTCACACACCTCCATTCTGTGACTTCACACACCTCCATTCTGTGACTTCACACACCTAGATTCTCTGACTTCACACACCTCCATTCTATGACTTCACACACCTCCATTCTGTGACTTCACACACCTCCGTTCTATGACTTCACAAACCTCCATTCTGTGACTTAACACAACTCCATTTGAGTTCACACACCTCCATTCTGTGACTTCACACACCTCCATTCTGTGAATTCACACACCTCCGTTCTATGACTTCACACACCTTGATTCTCTGACTTCACACACCTCCATTCCATGACTTCGCACACCTCCATTCTGACTTCACACATCTCCATTCTGTGACTTCACACACCTCCATTTTGACATCACACACTTCCATTATGTGACTTCACACACCTCCATTGTTTGACTTCACACATCTCCATTCTTGGACTTCACACACCTCCATTCCATGACTTCACACACCTCCATTCTATGAGTTCACACATTTCCATTCTATGAGTTCACACACCTCCAATTGGACTTCACACACCTCCATTCTATGACTTCACACACCTTCATTCTTACTTCAGAAACATCCATTCTATGACTTCACACACCTCCCTTCTATGACATAACAAACCTCCATTCTGTGACTTCACACACCTCCATTCTGACTTCACACACCTACATTCTATGACTTCACACACTTCCATTCTATGACTTCACACACCTCCATTCTGTGACTTCACACATCCATTCTGTGACTTCACACACCTAGATTCTCTGACTTCACACACCTCCATTCTATGACTTCACACACCTCCATTCTGTGATTTCACACACCTCCGTTCTATGACTTCACAAACCTCCATTCTGTGACTTAACACAGCTCCATTCTGAGTTCACACACCTCCATTCTGTGACTTCACACACCTCCATTCTGTGACTTCACACACCTCCATTCTATCACTTCACACACATCCATTTTGGCATCACACACTTCCATTCTGTGACTTCACACACCTCCATTCTATGACTTCACACACTTCCATTGTTTGACTTCACATACCTCCATTCTTGGACTTCACACACTTCCATTCGGTGACTTCACACACCTGCATTCTGATTTCACAAAGCTCCAATCTGTGACTTCACACACTTCAATTCTATGACTTCACACACCTCCATTCTGTGACTACACACCTACATTCTGAGTTCACACACCTCCATTCTGTGACTTCACACACCTTCATTCTTACTTCGGAAACATCCATTCTATGACTTCACACACCTCCCTTCTATGACATAACAAACCTCCATTCTGTGACTTCACACACCTCCATTCTGACTTCACACACCTACATTCTATGACTTCACACACTTCCATTCTATGACTTCACACACCTCCATTCTGTGACTTCACACACCTCCATTCTGTGACTTCACCCACCTAGATTCTCTGACTTCACACACCTCCATTCTATGACTTCAAACACCTCCATTCTGTGACTTCACACACCTCCGTTCTATGACTTCACAAACCTCCATTCTGTGACTTAATACACCTCCATTCTGAGTTCACACACCTCCATTCTGTGACTACACACACCTTCATTCTGTGACTTCACACACCTCCGTTCTATGACTTCACACACCTCGATTCTCTGACTTCACTAACCTCCATTCTATGACTTCACACACCTCCATTCTGTGACTTCACACACCTCCATTCTGTGACTTCACACACCTCCATTTTGACTTCACACACTTCCATTCTCTGACTTCACACACCTCCATTCCATGACTTCGCACACCTCCATTCTGACTTCACACATCTCCATTCTGTGACTTCACACACCTCCATTCCGTGACTTCACACCACTCCATTCGATGACTTCACCACCTCCATTCTATGACTTCACAAACCTCCATTCTGTGACTTCACACACCTACATTCTGAGTTCAGACACCTCCATTCGGTGACTTCACAGAACTACATTCTGAGTTCACACACCTCCATTCTGTGACTTCACACACCTACATTCGGTGACTTCACACACATCCATTCTGTGACTTCACACACGCCCATTGTGACATCACACACTTCCATTATGTGACTTCACACACCTCCATTCTGTGACTTCACACACCTCCATTGTTTGACTTCACACACCTCCATTCTTGGACTTCACACACTTCCATTCGGTGACTTCACACACCTCCATTCTGATTTCACAAAGCTCCAATCTATGACTTCACACACTTCCATTCTTTGATTTCACACACCTCCATTGTGTGACTTCACACACCTACATTCTGAGTTCACACACCTCCATTCTGTGACTTCACACACCTACATTCGGTGACTTCACACACCTCCATTCTGTGACTTCACACACCTCCATTTTGACATCACACACTTCCATTATGTGACTTCACACACCTCCATTCTGTGACTTCACACACCTCCATTGTTTGACTTCACACATCACCATTCTTGGACTTCACACACCTCCATTCCATGACTTCACACACCTCCATTCTATGAGTTCACACATTTCCATTCTATGTGTTCACACACCTCCAATTGGACTTCACACACCTCCATTCTATGACTTCACACAACTTCATTCTTACTTCAGAAACATCCATTCTATGACTTCACACACCTCCCTTCTTTGACGTAACAAACCTCCATTCTGTGACTTCACACACCTCCATTCTGACTTCACACACCTACATTCTATGACTTCACACACTTCCATTCTATGACTTCACACACCTCCATTCTGTGACTTCACACATCCATTCTGTGACTTCACACACCTAGATTCTCTGACTTCACACACCTCCATTCTATGACTTCACACACCTCCATTCTGTGACTTCACACACCTCCGTTCTATGACTTCACAAACCTCCATTCTGTGACTTCACACACATCCATTTTGGCATCACACAGTTCCATTCTGTGACTTCACACACCTCCATTCTATGACTTCACACACTTCCATTGTTTGACTTCACATACCTCCATTCTTGGACTTCACACACTTCCATTCGGTGACTTCACACACCTGCATTCTGATTTCAGAAAGCTCCAATCTGTGACTTCACACACTTCAATTCTATGACTTCACACACCTCCATTCTGTGACTACACACCTACATTCTGAGTTCACACACCTCCATTCTGTGACTTCACACACGTCCATTCTGTGACTTCACACACCTACATTGTTTGACTTCACACATCTCCATTCTTGGACTTCACACACCTCCATTCCATGACTTCACACACCTCCATTCTATGAGTTCACACATCTCCATTCTATGAGTTCACACACCTCCAATTGGACTTCACACACCTCCATTCTATGACTTCACACACCTTCATTCTTACTTCAGAAACATCCATTCTATGACTTCACACACCTCCCTTCTATGACATAACAAACCTCCATTCTGTGACTTCACACACCTCCATTCTGAGTTCACACACCTGCATTCTGTGACTTCACACACCTCCATTCTGACTTCACACACCTACATTCTATGACTTCACACACTTCCATTCTATGACTTCACACACCTCCATTCTGTGACTTCACACACCTCCATTCTGTGACTTCACCCACCTAGATTCTCTGACTTCACACACCTCCATTCTATGACTTCACACACCTCCATTCTGTGACTTCACACACCTCCGTTCTATGACTTCACAAACCTCCATTCTGTGACTTAATACACCTCCATTCTGAGTTCACACACCTCCATTCTGTGACTACACACACCTCCATTCTGTGACTTCACACAACTCCGTTCTATGACTTCACACACCTCGATTCTCTGACTTCACTAACCTCCATTCTATGACTTCACACACCTCCATTCTGTGACTTCACACACCTCCATTCTGTGACTTCACACACCTCCATTTTGACTTCACACACTTCCATTCTCTGACTTCACACACCTCCATTCCATGACTTCGCACACCTCCATTCTGACTTCACACATCTCCATTCTGTGACTTCACACACCTCCATTCCGTGACTTCACACCACTCCATTCGATGACTTCACCACCTCCATTCTATGACTTCACAAACCTCCATTCTATGACTTCACACACCTACATTCTGAGTTCAGACACCTCCATTCGGTGACTTCACAGAACTACATTCTGAGTTCACACACCTCCATTCTGTGACTTCACACACCTACATTCGGTGACTTCACACACATCCATTCTGTGACTTCACACACCCCCATTGTGACATCACACACTTCCATTATGTGACTTCACACACCTCCATTCTGTGACTTCACACACCTCCATTGTTTGACTTCACACACCTCCATTCTTGGACTTCACACACTTCCATTCGGTGACTTCACACACCTCCATTCTGATTTCACAAAGCTCCAATCTATGACTTCACACACTTCCATTCTTTGATTTCACACACCTCCATTGTGTGACTTCACACACCTACATTCTGAGTTCACACACCTCCATTCTGTGACTTCACACACCTACATTCGGTGACTTCACACACCTCCATTCTGTGACTTCACACACCTCCATTTTGACATCACACACTTCCATTATGTGACTTCACACACCTCCATTCTGTGACTTCACACACCTCCATTGTTTGACTTCACACATCACCATTCTTGGACTTCACACACCTCCATTCCATGACTTCACACACCTCCATTCTATGAGTTCACACATTTCCATTCTATGTGTTCACACACCTCCAACTGGACTTCACAAACCTCCATTCTATGACTTCACACAACTTCATTCTTACTTCAGAAACATCCATTCTATGACTTCACACACCTCCCTTCTATGACATAACAAACCTCCATTCTGTGACTTCACACACCTCCATTCTGACTTCACACACCTACATTCTATGACTTCACACACTTCCATTCTATGACTTCACACACCTCCATTCTGTGACTTCACACACCTCCATTCTGTGACTTCACACACCTAGAATCTCTGACTTCACACACCTCCATTCTATGACTTCACACACCTCCATTCTATGACTTCACACACCTCAATTCTGTGACTTCACACACCTCCGTTCTATGACTTCACAAACCTCCATTCTGTGACTTAACACACCTCCATTCTGAGTTCACAAACCTCCATTCTGTGACTACACATACCTCCATTCTGTGACTTCACACACCTCCGTTCTATGTCTTCACACACCTCGATTCTCTGACTTCACAAACCTCCATTCTATGACTTCACACACCTCCATTCTGTGACTTCACACACCTCCATTCTGTGACTTCACACACCTCCATTTTGACTTCACACACTTCCATTCTCTGACTTCACACACCTCCATTCCATGACTTCGCACACCTCCATTCTGACTTCACACATCTCCATTCTGTGACTTCACACACCTCCATTCCCTGACTTCACACAATTCATTCGATGACTTCACACACCTACATTTTGACTTCACACACTTCCCTTCTGTGACTTCACACACCTCCATTCTCTGACTTCACATACCTCCATTGTTTGACTTCACACACCTCTATTCTTTGACTTCACACACCTCCATTCCATGACTTAACATACCTCCATTCTATGAGTTCACACACCTCCATTCTATGAGTTCACACACCACCATTTTGACTTCACACACCTCCATTCTATGACTTCACACACCTCCATTCTATGACTTCACAAACCTCCATTCTGTGACTTCACACACCTACATTCTGAGTTCAGACCCCTCCATTCGGTGACTTCACACAACTACATTCTGAGTTCACACACCTCCATTCTGTGACTTCACACACCTACATTCGGTGACTTCACACACATCCATTCTGTGACTTCACACACCTCCATTGTGACATCACACACTTCTATTATGTGACTTCACACACCTCCATTCTGTGACGTTACACACCTCCATTGTTTGACTTCACACACCTCCATTCTTGGACTTCACACACCTCCATTCCATGACTTCACACACCTCCATTCTATGAGTTCACACATCTCCATTCTATGAGTTCACACACCTCCATTTGGACTTCACACACCTCCATTCTATGACTTCACACACCTTCATTCTTACTTCAGAAACATCCATTCTATGACTTCACACACCTCCCTTCTATGGCATCACAAACCTCGGTTCTGTGACTTCACACACCTCCATTCTCAGTTCACACACCTCCATTCTCTAACTTCACTCACCTCCATTCTGACTTCACTCATCTCCATTCTATGACTTCACACACTTCCATTCTATGACTTCACACATCTCCATTCTGTGACTTCACACACCTCCATTCTGTGACTTCACACACCTAGATTCTCTGACTTCACACACCTCCATTCTATGACTTCACACACCTCCATTCTGTGGCTTCACACAGCTCCGTTCTATGACATCACAAACCTCTATTCTGTGACTTCAGACACCTCCATTCTGAGTTCACACACCTCCATTCTGTGACTTCACACACCTCCATTCTGTGACTTCACACACCTCCGTTCTATGACTTCACACACCTCGATTCTCTGACTTCACAAACCTCCATTGTATAACTTCACACACCTCCATTCGGTGACTTCACACACCTCCATTCTATGAATTCACACACCTCCATTCTGTGACTTCACCCACCTACATTTGTGACTTCACACACCACCATTTTGAGTTCACACACCTCCATTCTGTGACTTCACACACCTCCATTCTGTGACTTCACACACCTCCATTTTGACTTCACACACTTCCATTCTCTGACTTCACACACCTCCATTCTATGACTTTGCACACCTCCATTCTGACTTCACTCACCTCCATTCTGTGACTTCACACACCTCCATTCGGTGACTTCACACAACTCCATTCGATGACTTCACACACCTCCATTTTGACTTCACACACTTCCCTTCTGTGACATCACACACCTCCATTCTGTGACTTCACACACCTCCATTGTTTGACTTCACACACCTCTATTCTTTGTCTTCACACACCTCCATTCCATGACTTCACACACCTCCATTCTATGAGTTCACACACCTCCATTCTATGAGTTCACACACCACCATTTTGACTTCACACACCTCCATTCTATGACTTCACACACCTCCATTCTATGCGTTTACAAACCTCCATTCTGTGACTTCGCATATCTCCATTCTGAGTTCACACACCTCAATTCGTTGACTTTACACACCTCCATTCTGACTTCACAAACCTCCATTCTATGACTTCACAAACTTCCATTCTATGACTTCACACACCTCCATTCTGTGACTTCACACACATCCATTCTGAGTTCACACACCTCCATTCTGTGACTTCACACACCTCCATTCGGTGACTTCACACACCTCCATTCTATGACTTCACACACATCCATTTTGGCATCACACACTTCCATTCTGTGACTTCACACACCTCCATTCTATGACTTCACACACTTCCATTGTTTGACTTCACATACCTCCATTCTTGGACTTCACACACTTCCATTCGGTGACTTCACACACCTCCATTCTGATTTCACAAAGCTCCAATCTGTGTCTTCACTCACTTCAATTCTGTGACTCACACACCTCCATTCTGTGACTTCCACACCTACATTCTGAGTTCACACACCTCCATTCTGTGACTTCATACACCTACATTCGGTGACTTCACACACCTCCATTCTGTGACTTCACACACCTCCATTTTGACAGCACACAATTCCATTATGTGACTTCACACACCTCCATTCTGTGACTTCACACACCTCCATTCCATGACTTCACACACCTCCATTCTATGAGTTCACACACCTCCAATTGGACTTCACACACCTCCATTCTATGACTTCACACACTTTCATTCTTACTTCAGAAACATCCATTCTATGACTTCACACACCTCCCTTCTATGACATAACAAACCTCCATTCTGTGACTTCACACACCTCCATTCTGAGTTCACACACCTGCATTCTGTGACTTCACACACCTCCATTCTGACTTCACACACCTACATTCTATGACTTCACACACTTCCATTCTATGACTTCACACACCTCCATTCTGTGACTTCACACACCTCCATTCTGTGACTTCACACACCTAGATTCTCTGACTTCACACACCTCCATTCTATGACTTCACACACCTCCATTCTGTGACTTCACACACCTCCATTCTGTGACTTCACACACCTCCATTCTATTACTTCACACACCTCGATTCTCTGACTTCACACACCTCCATTCTATGTCTTCACACACCTCCATTCTGTGACTTCACACACCTACATTCTGTGACTTCACACACCTCCATTTTGACTTCTCACACTTCCATTCTCTGACTTCACACACCTCCATTCCATGACTTCGCACACCTCCATTCTGACTTCACACATCTCCATTTTGTGACTTCACTCACCTCCATTCCCTGACTTCACACAACTCCATTCGATGACTTCACACACCTAAATTTTGACTTCACACACTTCCCTTCTGTGACTTCACACACCTCCATTCTGTGACTTCACACACCTCCATTGTTTGACTTCACACACCTCTATTCTTTGACTTCACACACCTCCATTCCATGACTTCACACAAGTCCATTCTGTGACTTCACACACCTCCATTCTGTGACTTCACACACCTCCGTTCTATGACTTCACACACCTCGATTCTCTGACTTCACAAACCTCCATTCTATAACTTCACACACCTCCACTCGGTGACTTCACACACCTCCATTCTATGACTTCACACACCTCCATTCTGTGACTTCACCCACCTACATTTGTGACTTCACACACCACCATTTTGAGTTCACACACCTCCATTCTGTGACTTCACACACCTCCATTCTGTGACTTCACACACCTCCATTTTGACTTCACACACTTCCATTCTCTGACTTCACACACTTCCATTCTATGACTTCGCACACCTCCATTCTGACTTCACACACCTCCATTCAGTGAATTCACACACCTCCATACTGTGACTTCACACAACTCCATTCGATGACTTCACACACCTCCATTCTTTGACTTCAAACACCTCCGTCTGCGACTTCACACACCTACATTCGGTGACTTCACATACCTCCATTCTGTGACTTTACACACCTCAATTTTGACATCACACACTTCCATTCTGTGACTTCACACACCTCCATTCTGTGACTTCACACACCTCCATTGTTTGACTTCACACTCCTCCTTTCTTGGATTTCACACATCTCCATTCCATGACATCACACACCTCCATTCTATGAGTTCACACATCTCTATTCTATCAGTTCACACACCTCCATTTTGTCATCACACACTTCCATTCTATGACTTCGCACACCTCCATTCTGTGACTTCACACAACTCCATTCTGTAACTTCACACACCTCCATTGTGACTTCACACACCTCCATTCTGAGTTGACACACCTCCATTCTGTGACTTCACACACCTCCATTCTGACTTCAAAACACCTCCATTCTATGACTTCACACACCTCCATTCTGAGTTGACACACCTCCATTCTGTGACTTCACACACCTCCAATCTGACTTCACACACCTCCATTCTATGACTTCACACCCCTCCATTCTGTGACTTCACACATCTCCATTCTGTGACTTCACACACCTCCATTCTGTGACTTCACACACCTCCATTTTGACTTCACACACTTCCCTTCTGTGACTTTACACACCTCCATTCTGTGACTTCACACACCTCCATTGTTTGACTTCACAAACCTCCATTCTTCACTTCACACACCTCCATTCCATGACTTCACACACCTCCATTCTAAGAGTTCACACATCTCCATTCTATGAGTTCACACACCTCCATTTTTACTTCACACACCTCCATTCTATGACTTCACACACCTTCAATCTTACTTCAGAAACATCCATTCTATGACTTCACACACCTCTTTCTATGACATCACAAGCCTCCATTCTGTGACTTCACACACCTCCATTCTGAGTTCACATACCTCCATTATGTGACTTCACACACTTCCATTCTCACTTCACACACCTCCATTCTACGACTTCACACACTTCCATTCTATGACTTCACACACCTCCATTCTGTGACTTCACACACCTCCATTCTGTGACTTCACACACCTGCGTTCTATGACTTCACACACCTCCATTCTGTGACTTCACACACCACTATTCTGATTTCACACACCTCCATTCTGTGAATTCACACACCTCCATTCTGTGACTTCACACACCTCCATTCTGTTACTTCACACACCTCAATTTTGACTTCACACACTTCCATTCTGTGACTTCACACACCTCCATTCTGTGAATTCCCACACCTCCATTCTATGACTTTACACACCTCCATTCTGAATTCACACACCTGCATTCTGTGACTTCACACACCTCCGTTCTGTGACTTCACACACCTCCATTTTAACTTCACACACTTCCATTCTGTGACTTCACACACCTCCATTCTGTGACTTCACACACCTCCATTGTTTGACTTCACTCACCTCCATTCTTTGACCTCACACACGTACATTCCATGACTTCACACACCTCTCTTCTGAGTTCACACACCTCCATTCTGTGACTTCACACACCTCCATTCTGTGACCTCACACACCACTATTCTGAGTTCACACACCTCCATTCTGTGACTTCACACACCTCCATTCTCTGACTTCACACACCTCTATTCTGTGACTTCACACACCTCCATTTGACTTCACACACTTCCATTCTGTGACTTCACACACCTCCATTCTGTGAATTCCCACACCTCCATTCTATGACTTCACACACCTCCATTCTGAATTCACACACCTGCATTCTGTGACTTCACACACCTCCGTTCTGTGACTTCACACACCTCCATTTTGACTTCACACACTTCCATTCTGTGACTTCACACACCTCCATTCTGTGACTTCACACACCTCCATTGTTTGACTTCACTCACCTCCATTCTTTGACCTCACACACGTACATTCCATGACTTCACACACCTCTATTCTGAGTTCACACACCTCCATTCTATGACTTCACACACCTCCATTCTGTGACTTCACACACCTCCATTCTATGACTTCACACACCTCCATTCTGTGACTTCACCCACCTACGTTTGTGACTTCACACACCACCATTTTGACTTCACACACCTCCATTCTGTGACTTCACACACTTCCATTCTGTGACTTCACACACCTCCATTTTGACTTCACACACTTCCATTCTGTGACTTCACACACCTCCATTGTTTGCCTTCACACACCTCCATTGTTTGACTTCACTCACCTCCATTCTTTGACCTCACACACGTCCATTCTGTGACTTCACACATCTCCATTCTGAGTTCACACACCTCCATTCGGTGACTTCACACACCTCCATTCTGACGTCACAATGCTCCATTCTATGACTTCACACACTTCCATTCTATGACTTCACACACTTCCATTCTATGACTTCACACACCTCCATTCTGTGACTTCACACACCTCCATTCTGAGTTCACACACCTCCATTCTGTGACTCCACACACCTCCATTCTGTGACTTCACACACCTCCATTCTATAACTTCACAAACATCCTTTCTATGATTTCACACACCTCCATTTTATGACTTCACACATCCAAGTTGATTTCACACACCTCCAATATATGACTTCAAACACCTCAATTCTGTTACTTCACACACCTCCTTTCTATGACTTCATACCCGTCCATTCTGTAGTTCACACCACTCCAGGCTATGACTTCACACACCTCCATTCTATGACTTCACATACCTCCATTCTATGACTTCACAAACCTCCTTTCTGTGACTTCACACACCTCCATTCTGTGACTTCACAAAACTCCATTCTATGATTTCACACTCCTCCATTCTATGACGTCACACACCTCCATTTTATGACCCCACACACCTCCATTTTGACTTCACACACCTCGATTATGTGCCTTCACACACCTCCCTTCGGTGACTTCACACTCCTCCATTTTATGACTTCACACATCTACATTCTATGACTTCACACACCTTCAATCTATGACTTCAAACACTTCCATTCTATGAATTCACATACCTCCATTCTGTGACTTCACACACCTCCATTCTGAG
Source organism: Megascapheus bottae (assembly GCA_024803745.1). NCBI lineage: Eukaryota > Metazoa > Chordata > Mammalia > Rodentia > Geomyidae > Megascapheus > Megascapheus bottae. The sequence goes on along the minus strand of JANJXV010000855.1, from coordinate 198,370 downwards.
TTGACACACCTCCATTCTGTGACTTCACAAACCTCTATTGTATGACTTCACAGACCTCCATTGAGACTTCACACACCTCCATTCTATGAGTTCAACACCTCCGTTCTGACTTCATACACCTCCATTCTATGACATCACACACATCCATTCTGACTTCACACAACTCCATTTTGTGACTTCACAAAACTCCATTCTATCATTTCACACACCTCCATTCTATGACTTCACACACATCCATTTTGACATCACACACTTCCATACTGTGACTTCACACACCTCCATTCTCTGACTTCACACACCTCCATTGTTTGACTTCACATACCTCCATTCTGTGACTTCACCCACCTACATTTGTGACTTCACACAATACCATTTTGACTTCACCACCTCCATTCTCTGACTTCACACACCTCTATTCTGTGACTTCACACACCTCCATTTGACTTCACACACTTCCATTCTGTGACTTCACACACCTCCATTCTGTGAATTCCCACACCTCCATTCTATGACTTCACACACCTCCATTCTGAATTCACACACCTGCATTCTGTGACTTCACACACCTCCGTTCTGTGACTTCACACACCTCCATTTTGAGTTCACACACTTCCATTCTGTGACTTCACACACCTCCATTCTGTGACTTCACACACCTCCATTGTTTGACTTCACACACCTCCATTCTTTGACCTCACACACGTACATTCCATGACTTCACACACCTCTATTCTGAGTTCACACACCTCCATTCTATGACTTCACACACCTCCATTCTGTGACTTCACACACCTCCATTCTATGACTTCACACACCTCCATTCTGTGACTTCACCCACCTACGTTTGTGACTTCACACACCACCATTTTGACTTCACACACTTCCATTCTGTGACTTCACACACCTCCATTGTGTGACTTCACACACCTCCATTGTTTGACTTCACTCACCTCCATTCTTTGACCTCACACACGTCCATTCTTTGACTTCACACATCTCCATTCTGAGTTCACACACCTCCATTCGGTGACTTCACACACCTCCATTCTGACGTCACAATGCTCCATTCTACGACTTCACACACTTCCATTCTATGACTTCACACACCTCCATTCTGTGACTTCACACACCTCCATTCTGAGTTCACACACCTCCATTCTGTGACTCCACACACCTCCATTCTGTGACTTCACACACCTCCATTCTATGACTTCACAAACATCCTTTCTATGATTTCACACACCTCCATTGTATGACTTCACACATCCAAGTTGATTTCACACACCTCCAATATATGACTTCAAACACCTCAATTCTGTTACTTCACACACCTCCTTTCTATGACTTCATACCCGTCCATTCTGTAGTTCACACAACTCCAGGCTATGACTTCACACACCTCCATTCTATGACTTCACATACCTCCATTCTATGACTTCACAAACCTCCTTTCTGTGACTTCACACACCTCCATTCTGTGACTTCACAAAACTCCATTCTATGATTTCACACTCCTCCATTCTATGACGTCACACACCTCCATTCTGTGACTTCACACACCTCCATTCTGTGACTCCACACACCTCCATTCTGTGACTTCACACACCTCCATTCTATGACTTCACAAACATCCTTTCTATGATTTCACACACCTCCATTGTATGACTTCACACATCCAAGTTGATTTCACACACCTCCAATATATGACTTCAAACACCTCAATTCTGTTACTTCACACACCTCCTTTCTATGACTTCATACCCGTCCATTCTGTAGTTCACACAACTCCAGGCTATGACTTCACACACCTCCATTCTATGACTTCACATACCTCCATTCTATGACTTCACAAACCTCCTTTCTGTGACTTCACACACCTCCATTCTGTGACTTCACAAAATTCCATTCTATGATTTCACACTCCTCCATTCTATGACGTCACACACCTCCATTTTATGACGCCACACACCTCCATTTTGACTTCACACACCTCGATTATGTGCCTTCACACACCTCCCTTCGGTGACTTCACACTCCTCCATTTTATGACTTCACACATCTACATTCTATGACTTCACACACCTTCAATCTATGACTTCAAACACTTCCATTCTATGAATTCACATACCTCCATTCTGTGACTTCACACACCTCCATTCTGAGTTGACACACCTCCATTCTGTGACTTCACAAACCTCTATTGTATGACTTCACACACCTCCATTGTGACTTCACACACCTCCATTCTATGAGTTCAACACCTCCGTTCTGACTTCATACACCTCCATTCTATGACTTCACACACCTCCATTCTGACTTCACACAACTCCATTTTGTGACTTCACAAAACTCCATTCTATCATTTCACACACCTCCATCTATGACTTCACACACCTCCATTCTTACTTCACACACCTCCATTGTATGACTTCACACACCACCATTCTGTGACTTCACACACCTCCATTCTATGACTTCACACACTACCATTGTGACGTCACACACCTCCATTCTGTGAATTCACACAGCTCCATTCTGTGACTTCACACACCTCCATTCTATGACTTCACACACATCCATTTTGACATCACACACTTCCATACTGTGACTTCACACACCTCCATTCTCTGACTTCACACACCTCCATTGTTTGACTTCACATACCTCCATTCTTGGACTTCACACACCTCCATTCGGTGACTTCACAAACCTCCATTCTGATTTCAAAAAGCTCCATTCTATGACTTCACACACTTCCATTCTATGACTTCACACACCTCTAATCTGTGACTTCACACACATACATTCTGAGTTCACACACCTCCATTCTGTGACTTCACACACCTACATTCGTTGACCTAACACACCTCCATTTTGACATCACACACTTACATTATGTGACTTCACACACCTCCATTCTGTGACTTCACACACCTCCATTGTTTACTTCACACACCTCCATTCTTGGACTTCACACACCTCCATTCCATGACTTGACACACCTCCATTCTATGAGTTCACACATCTCCATTCTATGAGTTCACACACCTCCATTTGGACTTCACACACCTCCATTCTATGACTTCACACACCTTCATTCTTACTTCAGAAACATCCATTGTATGACTTCACACACCTCCCTTCTATGACATCACAAACTTCGGTTCTGTGACTTCACACACCTCCATTCTGGGTTCACACACCTTTCTTCTGTGACTTCACACACCTCCATTCTGACTTCACACACCTCCATTCTATTACTTCACACACTTCCATTCTATGACTTCACACACCTCCATTATGTGACTTCACACACCTCCATTCTGTGACTTCACACACCTAGATTCTCTGACTTCACACACTTCCATTCTATGACTTCACACACCTCCATTCTGTGACTTCTCACACCTCCGTTTTAGGACTTCACACACCTCCATTCTGTGACTTCACACACCTCCATTCTGAGTTCACACACCTCCATTCTGTGACTTCACACCTCCGTTCTATGACTTCACACACCTCGATTCTCTGACTTCACAAACCTCCATTCTATGACTTCACACACCTCCATTCTGTGACTTCATACACCTCCATTGTATGACTTCACACACCTCCATTCTGTGATTTCACCCACCTACATTTTTGATTTCACACACCTCCATTTTGACTTCACACACCTCCATTCTGTGACTTCACACACCTCCATTTTGACTTCACACACTTCCATTCTCTGACTTCACACACCTCCATTCTATGACTTCGCACACCTCCATTCTGACTTCACACACCTCCATTGTGTGACTTCACACACCTCCATTCCGTGACTTCACACAACTCCATTCGATGACTTCACACACCTCTAATTTGACTTGACACACTTCCCTTCTGTGACTTCACGCACCTCCATTCTGTGATTTCACACACCTCCATTGTTTGACTTCACACACCTCTATTCTTTGACTTCACACACCTCCATTCCATGACTTCACATACCTCCATTCTATGAGTTCACACACCTCCATTCTATGAGTTCACACACCTCCATTTTGACTTCACACACCTCCATTCTATGACTTCACAAACCTCCATTCTGTGACTTCACACATCTCCATTCTGAGTTCACACACCTCCATTCGGTGACTTCACACACCTCCATTCTGAATTCACAAACCTCCATTCTATGACTTCACACACTTCCATTCTATGACTTCACACACCTCCATTCTGTGACTTCACACACCTGCATTCTGAGTTCACACACCTCCATTCTGTGAATTCACACACCTCCATTCTGTGACTACACACACCTCCATTCTATGACTTCACACACATCCATTTTGGCATCACACACTTCCATTCTGTGCCTTCACACACCTCTATCCTATGACTTCACAAACCTCCATTCTGACTTCACACAGCTCCATTTTGTGACTTCACAAATCTCCATACTATCATTTCACACACCTCCATCTATGACTTCACACACCTCCATTCTTACTTCAGAAACATCCATTCTGTGACTTCACACACCTCTATTCTGACTTCACACACCTAAATTGTATGACTTCACACACCACCATTCTGTGACTTCACACACCTCCATTCTATGACTTCACACACTACCATTGTGACGTCACACACCTACATTCTGTGAATTCACACACCTCCATTCTGTGACTTCACACACCTCCATTCTATGACTTCACACACATCCATTTTGGCATCACACACTTCCATTCTGTGACTTCACACACCTCCATTCTCTGACTTCACACACCTCCATTGTTTGAGTTCACATACCTCCATTCTTGGACTTCACACACCTCCATTCGGTGACTTCACACACCTCCATTCTGATTTCACAAAACTCCATTCTATGACTTCACACACTTCCATTCTATGACTTCACACACCTCCAGTCTGTGACTTCACACACCTACATTCTGAGTTCACACACCTCCATTCTGTGACTTCACACACCTACATTCGGTGACTTCACACACCTCCATTTTGACATCACACATTTCCATTATGTGACTTCACACACCTCCATTATGTGACTTCACACACCTGCATTGTTTACTTCACACACCTCCATTCTTGGACTTCACACACCTCCATTCCATGACTTCACACACCTCCATTCTATGAGTTCACACATCTCCATTCTACGAGTTCACACACCTCCATTTGGACTTCACACACCTCCATTCTATGACTTCACAACCTTCGGTTCTGTGACTTCACACACCTCCATTCTGAGTTCACACACCTCTATTCTGTGACTTCACACACCTCCAATCTGACTTTACACACCTCCATTCTATGACTTCACACACTTCCATTCTATGACTTCACATACCTCCATTCTGTGACTTCACACACTTCCATTCTGTGACTTCACACACCTAGATTCTCTGACTTCACAGAACTCCATTCACTGACTTCACACACCTCCATTCTGTGACTTCACACACCTGCGTTCTATGACTTCACACACCTCCATTCTGTGACTTCACACACCTCCATTCTGAGTTCACACACCTCCATTCTGTGACTTCACACACCTCCATTCTGTGACTTCACACACCTCCGTTCTATGACTTCACACACCTCGATTCTCTGACTTCACAAACCTCCATTCTATGACTTCACACACTTCCATTCTGTGACTTCACACACCTCCATTCTATGACTTCACACACCTCCATTCTGTGACTTCACCCACCTACATTTGTGACTTCACACACCACCATTTTGACTTCACACACCTCCATTCTGTGACTTCACACACCTCCATTCTGTGACTTCACACACCTCCATTTTGACTTCACACACTTCCATTCTCTGACTTCACACACCTCCATTCTATGATTTCGCACACCTCCATTCTGACTCCACACACCTCCATTCTGCGACTTCACACACCTCCATTCCGTGACTTCACACAACTCCATTCGATGACTTCACACACCTCCATTTTGACTTCACACACTTCCTTTCTTTGACTTCACACACCTCCATTCTGTGACTTCACACACCTCCATTGTTTGATTTCACACACCTCTATTCTTTAACTTCACACACCTCCATTGCATGACTTCACATACCTCCATTCTATGATTTCAAACACCTCCATTCTATGAGTTCACACACCACCATTTTGACTTCACTCACCTCCATTCTATGACTTCACACACCTCCATTCTATGACTTCACAAACCTCCATTCTGTGACTTCACACATCTCCATTCTGAGTTCACACACCTCCATTCTGTGAATTCACACACTTCCATTCTGTGACTTCACACACCTCCATTCTCGGACTTTCACACCTCCATTGTTTGTCTTCACATACCTCCATTCTTGGACATCACACATCTCCAGTCGGTGACTTCACACACCTACATTCTGATTTCACACAGCTCCATTCAATGACTTCACACACTTCCATTCTATGACTAAACACCTCCATTCTGTGACTTCACACACCTGTAATCTGAGTTCACACACCTCCATTCTGTGACTTCACACACCTACATTCGGTGACTTCACACACCTCCATTCTGTTGCTTCACACACCTCCATTTTGACATCACAAACCTCGTTTCTGTGACTTCACACACCTCCATTCTGAGTTCACACATCTCCATTCTGTGACTTCACACACCTCCATTCTGACTTCACACACCTCCATTCTATGACTTCACACACTTCCATTCTATGACTTCACACACCTCCATTCTGTGACTTCACACACCTCCATTCTGTGACTTCACACACCTAGATTCTCTGACTTCACACACCTCCATTCTATGACTTCACACACCTCCTTTCTTGGACTTCACACACATCCATTCCATGACATCACACACCTCCATTCTATGAGTTCACACATCTCTATTCTATCAGTTCACACACCTCCATTTTGACATCACACTCTTCCATTCTATGACTTCGCACACCTCCATTCTGACTTCACACACCTCCATTCTGTGACTTCACACAGCTCCATTCCGTGACTTCACACACCTCGAATCTCTGACTTCACACACCTCCATTCTATGACTTCACACACCTCCATGCTGTGACTTCACACATCTCCGTTCTATGACTTCACACACCTCCATTCTGTGACTTCACACACCTCCGTTCTATGACTTCACACACCTCCATTCTGTGATTTCACACACCTCCATTCTGAGATTACACACACTCACATTCTGTGACTTCACACACCTCCATTCTATGACCTCACACACCTCCATTCTGTGACTTTACACACCTCCGTTCTATGACTTCACACACCTCCATTCTGTGATTTCACACACCTCAATTCTGTGACTTCACACACCTCCATTCTGTGACTTCACATACCTCCATTTTGACTTCACACACTTCCCTTCTGTGACTTTACACACCTCCATTCTGTGACTTCACACAACTCCATTGTTTGACTTCACACACCTCTATTATTTGACTTCACACACCTCCATTCCATTTCTTCACATACCTCCATTCTATGAGTTCACACACCTCCATTCTATGAGTTCACACACCACAATTTTGACTTCACACACCTTCATTCTATGACTTCACACACCTCCATTCTATGACTTCACAAACCTCCATGCAGTGACTTCGCACATCTCCATTCTGAGTTCACACACCTCCATTCGGTGACTTCACACACTTCCATTCTGACTTCACAAAGCTCCATTCTATGACTTCACAAACTTCCATTCTATGACTTCACACACCTCCATTCTGTGACTTCACACACCTCTATTCTGAGTTCACACACCTCCATTCTGTGACTTCACAAACCTCCATTCTGTGACTTCACACACCTCCATTCTATGACTTCACACACATACATTTTGGCATCACACACTTTCATTCTGTGACTTCACACACCTCTTTTCTCTGACTTCACACACCTCCATTGTTTGACTTCACATACCTCCATTCGGTACTTCACACACCTCCATTCTGATTTCACAAACCTCCATTCTATGACTTCACACACTTCCATTCTATGAGTTCACACACCTCCATTCTGTGACTTCACACACCTCCATTCTGAGTTCACACACCTCCATTCTGTGACTTCACACACCTACATTCGGTGACTTCACACACCTCCATTCTCTGACTTCACACACCACCATTTTGACTTCACACACTTCCATTATGTGACTTCACACACCTCCATTCTGTGACTTCACACACCTGCATTGTTTGACTTCACACACCTCCATTCTTTGACTTCACACACCTCCATTCCATGACTTCACACACCTCCATTCTATGAGTTCACACATCTCCATTCTATGAGTTCACACACCTCCAATTGGACTTCACACACCTCCATTCTATGACTTCACACACCTTCATTCTTACTTCAGAAACATCCATTCTATGACTTCACACACCTCCCTTCTATGACATCACAAACCTCCATTCTGTGACTTCACACACCTCCATTCTGAGTTCACATACCTCCATTCTGTGACTTCACACACCTCAATTCTGACTTCACACACCTCCATTCTATGACTTCATACACTTCCATTCTATGACTTCACACACCTCCATTCTGTGACTTCACACACCTCCATTCTTTGACTTCACACACCTAGATTCTCTTACTTCACACACCTCCATTCTATGACTTCACATACCTCCATTCTGTGACTTCACACACCTCCGTTCTATGACTTCACACACCTCCATTCTGTGACTTCACACACCTCTATTCTGAGTTCACACACCTCCATTCTGTGACTTCACACACCTCCATTCTCTGACTTCACACACCTCCATTCTGTGACTTCACACACCTCCATTCTGTGACTTCACCTACCTACATTTATGACTTCACACACCACCATTTTGACTTCACACACCTCCATTCTGTGACTTCACATACCTCCATTCTGTGACTTCACACACCTCCATTTTGACTTCACACACTTCCATTCTGTGACTTCACACACCTCCATTGTGTGACTTCCCACACCTCCATTCTATGACTTCACACACTTCCATTCTGAATTCACACACCTGCATTCTGTGACTTCACAAACCTCCGTTCTGTGACTTCACACACCTCCATTTTGACTTCACACACTTCCATTCTCTGACTTCACACACCTCCATTCTGTGACTTCACACACCTCCATTGTTTGACTTCACTCACCTCCATTCTTTGACCTCACACACGTGCATTCCATGACTTCACACACTTCTATTCTGAGTTCACACACCTCCATTCTGTGACTTCACACACCTCCATTCTGTGACTTCACACACCTCCGTTCTATGACCCCACACACATCGATTCACTGACTTCACAAACCTCCACTCTATGACTTCACACACCTCCATTCTGTGACTTCACACACCTCCATTCTGTGACTTCACACACCTCCATTCTGTGACTTCACACACATCCATTGTTTGACTTCACTCACCTCCATTCTTTGACCTCACACACGTCCATTCCATGACTTCACAAACCTCCATTCCATGATTTCACACACCTCCATTCTATGAGTTCACACACCTCCATTCTGTGACTTCACACCTCCATTCTATGACTTCACACACCTCCATTCTATGCCTTCACAAACCTCCATTCTGTGACTTCACACATCTCCATTCTGAGTTCACACTCCTCCAATCGGTGACTTCACACACCTCCATTCTGACTTCACAATGCTCCATTCTTTGACTTCACACACTTCCATTCTATGACTTTACACACCTCCATTCTGTGACTTCACACACCTCCATTGTGAGTTCACACACCTCCATTCTGTGACTTCACACACCTCCATTCTGTGACTTCACAAACCTCCATTCTATGACTTCACACACCTCCATTCTATGACTTCACATACCTCCATTCTATGACTTCACACACCTGCATTCTCCGACTTCACACCCCAACAATTTCACTTCACATACCTCCATTCTATGACTTCACAAACTTCCTTTCTGTGACTTCACACACCTCCATTCTGTGACTTCACAAAACTCCATTCTATGATTTCACACTCCTCCATTCTATGATTTCACACACCTCCATTTTATGACGTCACACACCTCCATTTTGACTTCAGACACCTCCATTATGTGCCTTCACACATCTACATTCTATGACTTCACACACCTTCAATCTATGACTTCAAACACTTCCATTCTATGATTTCACATACCTCCATTCTATGAATTCACACACCTCCATTCTGTGACTTCACACACCTCTATTCTGAGTTCACACACCTCCATTCTGTGACTTCACACACCTCCATTCTGTGACTTCACACACCTCCGTTCTATGACCCCACACACATCGATTCACTGACTTCACAAACCTCCACTCTATGACTTCACACACCTCCATTCTGTGACTTCACACACCTCCATTCTATGACTTCACACACCTCGTATCTGTGACTTCACCCACCTACATTTGTGACTTCACACACCACCATTTTGACTTCACACACCTCCATTCTGTGACTTCACACACCTCCATTCTGTGACTTCACACACCTCCATTCGGTGACTTCACACACCTATAATCTGAGTTCATACACCTCCATTCTGTGACTTCACACACCTACATTCGGTGACTTCACACACCTCCATTCTGTGACTTCACACACCTCCATTTTGACATCACACACTTCCATTATGTGACTTCATACACCTCCATTCTGTGACTTCACACACCTCCATTGTTTGACTTCACACATCTCTATTCTTGGACTTCACACACCTCCATTCCATGACTTCACACACCTCCATTCTATGAGTTCACACATTTCTATTCAATGAGTTCACACACCTCCATTTCGACTTCACACACCTCCATTCTATGACTTCACACACCTTCATTCTTACTTCAGAAACATCCATTCTATGTCTTCACACACCTCCCTTCTATGACATCACAAACCTCGGTTCTGTGACTTCACACACCTCCGTTCTATGACCCCACACACATCAATTCACTGACTTCACAAACCTCCACTCTATGACTTCACACACCTCCATTCTGTGACTTCACACACCTCCATTCTATGACTTCACACACCTCGTATCTGGGACTTCACCCACCTACATTTGTGACTTCACACACCACCATTTTGACTTCACACACCTCCATTCTGTGACTTCACACACCTCCATTCTGTGACTTCACACACCTCCATTCTGTGACTTCACACACATCCATTGTTTGACTTCACTCACCTCCATTCTTTGACCTCACACACGTCCATTCCATGACTTCACAAACCTCCATTCCATGATTTCACACACCTCCATTCTATGAGTTCACACACCTCCATTCTGTGACTTCACACACCTCCATTCTATGACTTCACACACCTCCATTCTATGCCTTCACAAACCTCCATTCTGTGACTTCACACATCTCCATTCTGAGTTCACACTCCTCCAATCGGTGACTTCACACACCTCCATTCTGACTTCACAATGCTCCATTCTTTGACTTCACACACTTCCATTCTATGACTTTACACACCTCCATTCTGTGACTTCACACACCTCCATTGTGAGTTCTCACACCTCCATTCTGTGACTTCACACACCTCCATTCTGTGACTTCACAAACCTCCATTCTATGACTTCACACACCTCCATTCTATGACTTCACATACCTCCATTCTATGACTTCACACACCTGCATTCTCCGACTTCACACCCCTACAATTTCACTTCACATACCTCCCTTCTATGACATCACAAACCTCGGTTCTGTGACTTCACACACCTCCATTCTGAGTTCACACATCTCCATTCTGTGACTTGACACACCTTCATTCTGACTTCACACACCTCCATTCTATGACTTCACACACTTCCATTCTATGACTTCACACACCTCCATTCTGTGACTTCACACACCTCCATTCTGTGACTTCACACACCTAGATTCTCTGACTTCACACACCTCCATTCTATGACTTCACACACCTCCATTCTGTGACTTCACACACCTCCGTTCTATGACTTCACACACCTCCATTCTGTGACTTCACACACCTTCATTTTTACTTCAGAAACATCCATTCTATGACTTCACACACCTCCCTTCTATGGCATCACAAACCTCGGTTCTGTGACTTCACACTCCTCCATTCTGAGTTCACACACCTCCATTCTGTGACTTCACACACCTCCATTCTGACTTCACACACCTCCGTTCCATGACTTCACACACCTCGATTCTCTGACTTCACAAACCTCCATTCTGTGACTTCACACACCTCCATTCGGTGACTTCACACACCTCCATTCTATGACTTCACCCACCTCCATTCTGTGACTTCACCCACCTACATTTGTGACTTCACACATCACCATTTTGACTTCACACACTTCCATTCTCTGACTTCACGCACCTCCATTCTGTGACTTCACACACCTACATTCTGTTACCTCACACACTTCCATTCTCTGACTTCACACACCTCCTTTCTTGGACTTCACACACATCCATTCCATGATATCACACACCTCAATTCTATGAGTTCACACATCTCTATTCTCTCAGTTCACACACCTCCATTTTGACATCACACTCTTCCATTCTATGACTTCGCACACCTCCATTCTGACTTCACACACCTCCATTCTGTGACTTCACACAGCTCCATTCCGTGATTTCACACACCTCGAATCTCTGACTTCACACACCTCCATTCTATGACTTCACACAGCTCCATTCTGTGACTTCCCACACCTCTGTTCTATGACTTCACACACCTCCATTCTGTGACTTTACACACCTCCGTTCTATGACTTCACACACCTCCATTCTGTGATTTCACACACCTCCATTCTGTGACTTCACACACCTACATTCTGTGACTTCACACACCTCCGTTCTATGACTTCACACACCTCCATTCTGTGATTTCACACACCTCCATTCTGTGACTACACACACTCACATTCTGTGACTTCACACACCTCCATTCTATGACCTCACACGCCTCCATTCTGTGACTTTACACACCTCCGTTCTATGACTTCACACACCTCCATTCTGTGATTTCACACACCTCAATTCTGTGACTTCACACACCTCCATTCTGTGACTTCACACACCTCCATTTTGACTTCACACACTTCCCTTCTGTGACTTTACACACCTCCATTCTGTGACTTCACACACCTCCATTGTTTGACTTCACACACCTCTATTATTTGACTTCACACACCTCCATTCCATTTCTTCACATACCTCCATTCTATGAGTTCACACACCTAAATTCTATGAGTTCACACACCACAATTTTGACTTCACACACCTTCATTCTATGACTTCACACACCTCCATTCTATGACTTCACAAACCTCCGTGCTGTGACTTCGCACATCTCCATTCTGAGTTCACACACCTCCATTCGGTGACTTCACACACTTCCATTCTGACTTCAGAAAGCTCCATTCTATATCTTCACAAACTTCCCTTCTATGACTTCACACATCTCCATTCTGTGACTTCACACACCTCCATTCTGAGTTCACACACCTCCATTCTGTGACTTCACACACCTCCATTCTATGACTTCACACACATACATTTTGGCATCACACACTTCCATTCTGTGACTTCACACACCTCGATTCTCTGACTTCACACACCTCCATTGTTTGACTTCACATACCTCCATTCGGTACTTCACACACCTCCATTCTGATTTCACAAACCTCCATTCTACGACTTCACACACTTCCATTCTATGAGTTCACACACCTCCATTCTGTGACTTCACACACCTCCATTCTGAGTTCACACACCTCCATTCTGTGACTTCACACACCTACATTCGGTGACTTCACACACCTCCACTCTGTGACTTCACACACCTCCTTTTTGACTTCACACACTTCCATTATGTGACTTCACACACCTCCATTCTGTGACTTCACACACCTGCATTGTTTGACTTCACACACCTCCATTCTTTGACTTCACACACCTCCATTCCATGACTTCACACACCTCCATTCTATGAGTTCACACATCTCCATTCTATGAGTTCACACAACTCCATTTCGACTTCACACAACTCCATTCTATGACTTCACACACCTTCATTCTTACTTCAGAAACATCCATTCTATGACTTCACACACCTCCCTTCTATGACATCACAAACCTCCATTCTGTGATTTCACACACCTCCATTCTGAGTTCACATACCTCCATTCTGTGACTTCACACACCTCAATTCTGACTTCACACACCTCCATTCTATGACTTCACACACTTCCATTCTATGACTTCACATACCTCCATTCTGTGACTTCACACACCTCCATTCTTTGACTTCACACACCTAGATTCTCTGACTTCACACACCTCCATTCTATGACTTCACATACCTCCATTCTGTGACTTCACACACCTCCGTTCTATGACTTCACACACCTCCATTCTGTGACTTCACACACCTCTATTCTGAGTTCACACACCTCCATTCTGTGACTTCACACACCTCCATTCTCTGACTTCACACACCTCCATTCTGTGACTTCACACACCTCCATTCTGTGACTTCACCTACCTACATTTATGACTTCACACACCACCAATTTGACTTCACACACCTCCATTCTGTGACTTCACATACCTCCATTTTGTGACTTCACACACCTCCATTTTGACTTCACACACTTCCATTCTGTGACTTCACACACCTCCATTCTGTGACTTCCCACACCTCCATTTTATGACTTCACACACTTCCCTTCTGTATTCACACACCTGCATTCTGTGACTTCACAAACCTCCGTTCTGTGACTTCACACACCTCCATTTTGACTTCACACACTTCCATTCTCTGACTTCACACACCTCCATTCTGTGACTTCACACACCTCCATTGTTTGATTTCACTCACCTCCATTCTTTGACCTCACACACGTGCATTCCATGACTTCACACACCTCTATTCTGAGTTCACACACCTCCATTCTGTGACTTCACACACCTCCATTCTGTGACTTCACACACCTCCGTTCTATGACTTCACACACCTCCATTCTGTGAATTCACACACCTCTATTCTGAGTTCACACACCTCCATTCTGTGACTTCACACACCTCCATTCTCTGACTTCACACACCTCCATTCTGTGACTTCACACACCTCCATTCTGTGACTTCACCTACCTACATTTATGATTTCACACACCACCATTTTGACTTCACACACCTCCATTCTGTGACTTCACATACCTCCATTCTGTGACTTCACACACCTCCATTTTGACTTCACACACTTCCATTCTGTGACTTCACACACCTCCATTCTGTGACTTCCCACACCTCCATTTTATGACTTCACACACTTCCCTTCTGTATTCACACACCTGCATTCTGTGACTTCACAATCCTCCGTTCTGTGACTTCACACACCTCCATTTTGACTTCACACACTTCCATTCTCTGACTTCACACACCTCCATTCTGTAACTTCACACACCTCCATTGTTTGACTTCACTCACCTCCATTCTTTGACCTCACACACGTGCATTCCATGACTTCACACACCTCTATTCTGAGTTCACACACCTCCATTCTGTGACTTCACACACCTCCATTCTGTGACTTCACACACCTCCGTTCTATGAACCCACACACATCGATTCACTGACTTCACAAACCTCCACTCTATGACTTCACACACCTCCATTCTGTGACTTCACACACCTCCATTCTATGACTTCACACACCTCGTATCTGTGACTTCACCCACCTACATTTGTGACTTCACACACCACCATTTTGACTTCACACACCTCCATTCTGTGACTTCACACACCTCCATTCTGTGATTTCACACACCTCCATTCTGTGACTTCACACACATCCATTGTTTGACTTCACTCACCTCCAGTCTTTGACCTCACACACGTCCATTCCATGACATCACAAACCTCCATTCCATGATTTCACACACATCTATTCTATGAGTTCACACACCACCGTTTTAACTTCACACACCTCCATTCTATGACTTCACACACCTCCATTCTATGCCTTCACAAACCTCCATTCTGTGACTTCACACATCTCCATTCTGAGTTCACACTCCTCCAATCGGTGACTTCACACACCTCCATTCTGACTTCACAATGCTCCATTCTGTGACTTCACACACTTCCATTCTATGACTTTACACACCTCCATTCTGTGACTTCACACACCTCCATTGTGAGTTCACACACCTCCATTCTGTGACTTCACACACCTCCATTCTGTGACTTCACAAACCTCCATTCTATGACTTCACACACCTCCATTCTATGACTTCACATACCTCCATTCTATGACTTCACACACCTGCATTCTCCGACTTCACACCCCTCCAATTTCACTTCACATACCTCCATTCTATGACTTCACAAACCTCCTTTCTGTGACTTCACACACCTCCATTCTGTGACTTCACAAAACTCCATTCTATGATTTCACACTCCTCCACTCTATGACTTCACACACCTCCATTTTATGACGTCACACACCTCCATTTTGACTTCACACACCTCCATTATGTGCCTTCACACATCTACATTCTATGACTTCACACACCTTCAATCTATGACTTCAAACACTTCCATTCTATGATTTCACATACCTCCATTCTATGAATTCACAAACCTCCATTCTGTGACTTCACACGCCTCCATTCTGAGTTCACACACCTCCACTCTGTGACTTAACACACTTCCATTCTGTCTTCACACACCTTCATTTCATGACTTCGCACACCTCCATTCTATGACTTATCACATCCACCATTCTGTGACTTCACACACCTCCATTCTGAGTTGACACACCTCCATTCTGTGACTTCACAAACCTCTATTGTATGACTTCACTCACCTCCATTGTGACTTCACACACCTCCATTCTATGAGTTCAACACCTCCGTTCTGACTTCATACACCTCCATTCTATGACTTCACACACCTCCATTCTGACTGCACACAGCTCCATTTTGTGACTTCACAAAACTCCATTCTATGATTTCACACACCTCCATCTATGAGTTCACACACCTTCATTCTTACTTCAGAAACATCCATTTTGTGTCTTCACACACCTCCATTCTGACTTAACACACCTCCATTGTATGACTTCACACACCTCCATTCTGACTTCACCCAGCTCCATTCTATGACTTCACACACCTCCATTCTGTGACTTCGCACACCTCCATTCTCTGACTTCACACACCTCCATTCTGTGACTTCACACACCTCCATTCTCTGACTTCACACACCTCCATTCTGAGTTCACACACCTCCATTCTGTGACTACACACACCTCCATTCTGACTTCACACCCCTCCATTCGTGACTTCACACACCTCCATTCTGTGACTTCACACACCTCCATTCTGTGACTTCACACACCTCCATTCTGAGTTCACACACCTCCATTCTGTGACTTCACACACCTCCATTCTGTGACTTCACAACCTCCATGCTATGACTTCACACACATCCATTTTGGCATCACACACTTCCATTCTGTGTCTTCACACACCTCCATTCTCTGACGTCAGACACCTCCATTGTTTGACTTCACATTCCTCCATTCTTGGACTTCACACACTTCCATTCTGTGACTTCACACACCTCCATTTTTTGAGTTTACACACCTCCATTCTTGGACTTCACACACCTCCATTCCATGACTTCACACACCTCCATTCTATGAGTTCACACATCTCCATTCTATGAGTTCACACACCTCCATTTGGACTTCACACACCACCATTCTATGACTTCACACACCTTCATTCTTACTTCAGAAACATCCATTCTATGACTTCACACACCTCCCTTCTATGACATCACAAACCTCGGTTCTGTGACTTCACACACCTCCATTCTGAGTTCACACACCTCCATTCTGTGACTTCACACACCTCCATTCTGACTTCACACACCTCCATTCTATGACTTCACACACTTCCATTCTATGACTTCACACACCTCCATTCTGTGACTTCACACACATCCATTCTGTGACTTCACACACCTAGATTCTCTGACTTCACACACCTCCATTCTATGACTTCAAACACCTCCATTCTGTGACTTCACACACCTCCGTTCTATGACTTCACACACCTCCATTCTGTGACTTCACACACCTATATTTTTAACTTCAGAACCATCCATTCTATGACTTCACACAACTCCCTTCTATGACATCACAAACCTCGGTTCTGTGACTTCACACACCTCCATTCTGTGACTTTACACACCTCCGTTCTATGACTTCACACACCTCCATTCTGTTATTTCACACACCTCCATATTGTGTCTTCACACACCTACATTCTGTGACTTCACTCACTTTCATTCTCTTACTTCACACACCTCCTTTCTTGGACTTCACACACATCCATTCCATGACATCACACACCTCCATTCTATGAGTTCACACATCTCTATTCTGTCAGTTCACACACCTCCATTTTGACATCACACACTTCCATTCAATGACTTCGCACACCTCCATTCTGACTTCACACACCTCCATTCTGTGACTTCACACAGCTCCATTCCGTGACTTCACACACCTAGATTCTCTGACTTCACACACCTCCATTCTATGACTTCACACACCTCCATTCTGTGACTTCACACACCTCCGTTATATGACTTCACACACCTCCATTCTGTGACTTTACACACCTCCGTTCTATGATTTCACACACCTCCATTCTGTGATTTCACACACCTCCATACTGTGTCTTCACACACCTACATTCTGTGACTTCACACACCTCCATTCTATGACCTCACACACCTCGATTCTCTGATTTCACACACCTCCATTCTATGACTTCACACACCTCCATTCTGTGACTTCACACACCTCCATTCTATGACTTCACACACCTCCATTCTGTGACTTCACCCACCTCCATTTGTGACTTCACACACTACCATTTTGACTTCACACACCTCCATTCTGTGACTTCACACACCTCCATTCTCTGACTTCACCCACCTCCATTTGTGACTTCACACACCACCATTTTGACTTCACACACCTTCATTCTATGACTTCACACACCTCCATTCTATGACTTCACAACCTCCATGCTGTGACTTCGCACATCTCCCTTCTGAGTTCACACACCTCCATTCGGTGACTTCACACACTGCAATTCTGACTTCACAAAGCTCCATTCTATGACTTCACACACTTCCATTCTATGACTTCACACACCTCCATTCTGTGACTTCACACACCTCCATTCTGTGACTTCACACACCTAGATTCTCTGACTTCACACACCTCCATTCTATGACTTCAAACACCTCCATTCTGTGACTTCACACACCTACGTTCTATGAGTTCACACACCTCCATTCTGTGACTTCACACACCTATATTTTTAACTTCAGAACCATCCATTCTATGACTTCACACACCTCCCTTCTATGACATCACAAACCTCGGTTCTGTGACTTCACACACCTCCATTCTGAGTTCACACACCTCCATTTTGTGACTTCACACACCTCCATTCTGACTTCACACACCTCCGTTCTATGACTTCACACACTTCCCTTCTGTATTCACACACCTGCATTCTGTGACTTCACAAACCTCCGTTCTGTGACTTCACACACCTCCATTTTGACTTCACACACTTCCATTCTCTGACTTCACACACCTCCATTCTGTAACTTCACACACCTCCATTGTTTGACTTCACTCACCTCCATTCTTTGACCTCACACACGTGCATTCCATGACTTCACACACCTCTATTCTGAGTTCACACACCTCCATTCTGTGACTTCACACACCTCCATTCTGTGACTTCACACACCTCCGTTCTATGAACCCACACACATCGATTCACTGACTTCACAAACCTCCACTCTATGACTTCACACACCTCCATTCTGTGACTTCACACACCTCCATTCTATGACTTCACACACCTCGTATCTGTGACTTCACCCACCTACATTTGTGACTTCACACACCACCATTTTGACTTCACACACCTCCATTCTGTGACTTCACACACCTCCATTCTGTGATTTCACACACCTCCATTCTGTGACTTCACACACATCCATTGTTTGACTTCACTCACCTCCAGTCTTTGACCTCACACACGTCCATTCCATGACATCACAAACCTCCATTCCATGATTTCACACACATCTATTCTATGAGTTCACACACCACCGTTTTAACTTCACACACCTCCATTCTATGACTTCACACACCTCCATTCTATGCCTTCACAAACCTCCATTCTGTGACTTCACACATCTCCATTCTGAGTTCACACTCCTCCAATCGGTGACTTCACACACCTCCATTCTGACTTCACAATGCTCCATTCTGTGACTTCACACACTTCCATTCTATGACTTTACACACCTCCATTCTGTGACTTCACACACCTCCATTGTGAGTTCACACACCTCCATTCTGTGACTTCACACACCTCCATTCTGTGACTTCACAAACCTCCATTCTATGACTTCACACACCTCCATTCTATGACTTCACATACCTCCATTCTATGACTTCACACACCTGCATTCTCCGACTTCACACCCCTCCAATTTCACTTCACATACCTCCATTCTATGACTTCACAAACCTCCTTTCTGTGACTTCACACACCTCCATTCTGTGACTTCACAAAACTCCATTCTATGATTTCACACTCCTCCACTCTATGACTTCACACACCTCCATTTTATGACGTCACACACCTCCATTTTGACTTCACACACCTCCATTATGTGCCTTCACACATCTACATTCTATGACTTCACACACCTTCAATCTATGACTTCAAACACTTCCATTCTATGATTTCACATACCTCCATTCTATGAATTCACAAACCTCCATTCTGTGACTTCACACGCCTCCATTCTGAGTTCACACACCTCCACTCTGTGACTTAACACACTTCCATTCTGTCTTCACACACCTTCATTTCATGACTTCGCACACCTCCATTCTATGACTTATCACATCCACCATTCTGTGACTTCACACACCTCCATTCTGAGTTGACACACCTCCATTCTGTGACTTCACAAACCTCTATTGTATGACTTCACTCACCTCCATTGTGACTTCACACACCTCCATTCTATGAGTTCAACACCTCCGTTCTGACTTCATACACCTCCATTCTATGACTTCACACACCTCCATTCTGACTGCACACAGCTCCATTTTGTGACTTCACAAAACTCCATTCTATGATTTCACACACCTCCATCTATGAGTTCACACACCTTCATTCTTACTTCAGAAACATCCATTTTGTGTCTTCACACACCTCCATTCTGACTTAACACACCTCCATTGTATGACTTCACACACCTCCATTCTGACTTCACCCAGCTCCATTCTATGACTTCACACACCTCCATTCTGTGACTTCGCACACCTCCATTCTCTGACTTCACACACCTCCATTCTGTGACTTCACACACCTCCATTCTCTGACTTCACACACCTCCATTCTGAGTTCACACACCTCCATTCTGTGACTACACACACCTCCATTCTGACTTCACACCCCTCCATTCGTGACTTCACACACCTCCATTCTGTGACTTCACACACCTCCATTCTGTGACTTCACACACCTCCATTCTGAGTTCACACACCTCCATTCTGTGACTTCACACACCTCCATTCTGTGACTTCACAACCTCCATGCTATGACTTCACACACATCCATTTTGGCATCACACACTTCCATTCTGTGTCTTCACACACCTCCATTCTCTGACGTCAGACACCTCCATTGTTTGACTTCACATTCCTCCATTCTTGGACTTCACACACTTCCATTCTGTGACTTCACACACCTCCATTTTTTGAGTTTACACACCTCCATTCTTGGACTTCACACACCTCCATTCCATGACTTCACACACCTCCATTCTATGAGTTCACACATCTCCATTCTATGAGTTCACACACCTCCATTTGGACTTCACACACCACCATTCTATGACTTCACACACCTTCATTCTTACTTCAGAAACATCCATTCTATGACTTCACACACCTCCCTTCTATGACATCACAAACCTCGGTTCTGTGACTTCACACACCTCCATTCTGAGTTCACACACCTCCATTCTGTGACTTCACACACCTCCATTCTGACTTCACACACCTCCATTCTATGACTTCACACACTTCCATTCTATGACTTCACACACCTCCATTCTGTGACTTCACACACATCCATTCTGTGACTTCACACACCTAGATTCTCTGACTTCACACACCTCCATTCTATGACTTCAAACACCTCCATTCTGTGACTTCACACACCTCCGTTCTATGACTTCACACACCTCCATTCTGTGACTTCACACACCTATATTTTTAACTTCAGAACCATCCATTCTATGACTTCACACAACTCCCTTCTATGACATCACAAACCTCGGTTCTGTGACTTCACACACCTCCATTCTGTGACTTTACACACCTCCGTTCTATGACTTCACACACCTCCATTCTGTTATTTCACACACCTCCATATTGTGTCTTCACACACCTACATTCTGTGACTTCACTCACTTTCATTCTCTTACTTCACACACCTCCTTTCTTGGACTTCACACACATCCATTCCATGACATCACACACCTCCATTCTATGAGTTCACACATCTCTATTCTGTCAGTTCACACACCTCCATTTTGACATCACACACTTCCATTCAATGACTTCGCACACCTCCATTCTGACTTCACACACCTCCATTCTGTGACTTCACACAGCTCCATTCCGTGACTTCACACACCTAGATTCTCTGACTTCACACACCTCCATTCTATGACTTCACACACCTCCATTCTGTGACTTCACACACCTCCGTTATATGACTTCACACACCTCCATTCTGTGACTTTACACACCTCCGTTCTATGATTTCACACACCTCCATTCTGTGATTTCACACACCTCCATACTGTGTCTTCACACACCTACATTCTGTGACTTCACACACCTCCATTCTATGACCTCACACACCTCGATTCTCTGATTTCACACACCTCCATTCTATGACTTCACACACCTCCATTCTGTGACTTCACACACCTCCATTCTATGACTTCACACACCTCCATTCTGTGACTTCACCCACCTCCATTTGTGACTTCACACACTACCATTTTGACTTCACACACCTCCATTCTGTGACTTCACACACCTCCATTCTCTGACTTCACCCACCTCCATTTGTGACTTCACACACCACCATTTTGACTTCACACACCTTCATTCTATGACTTCACACACCTCCATTCTATGACTTCACAACCTCCATGCTGTGACTTCGCACATCTCCCTTCTGAGTTCACACACCTCCATTCGGTGACTTCACACACTGCAATTCTGACTTCACAAAGCTCCATTCTATGACTTCACACACTTCCATTCTATGACTTCACACACCTCCATTCTGTGACTTCACACACCTCCATTCTGTGACTTCACACACCTAGATTCTCTGACTTCACACACCTCCATTCTATGACTTCAAACACCTCCATTCTGTGACTTCACACACCTACGTTCTATGAGTTCACACACCTCCATTCTGTGACTTCACACACCTATATTTTTAACTTCAGAACCATCCATTCTATGACTTCACACACCTCCCTTCTATGACATCACAAACCTCGGTTCTGTGACTTCACACACCTCCATTCTGAGTTCACACACCTCCATTTTGTGACTTCACACACCTCCATTCTGACTTCACACACCTCCGTTCTATGACTTCACCCACCTCGATTCTCTGACTTCACAAACCTCCATTCTATGACTTCACACACCTCCATTCGGTGACTTCACACACTTCCATTCTCTGACTTCACACACCTCCCTTCTTGGACTTCACACACATCCATTCCATGACATCACACACCTCCATTCTATAAGTTCACAGATCTCTATTCTCTCAGTTCACACACCTCCATTTTGACATCACACACTTCCATTCTATGACTTCGCACACCTCCATTCTGACTTCACACACCTCCATTCTGTGACTTCACACAGCTCCATTCCGTGACTTCACACACCTAAATTCTCTGACATCACACACTTCCATTCTATGACTTCACACACCTCCATTCTGTGACTTCACACACCTCCATTCTATGACTTCACACACCTCCATTCTGTGACTTTACACACCTCCATTCTATGACTTCACACACCTCCATTCTGTGATTTCACACACCTCCATTCTGTGTCTTCACACACCTACATTCTGTGACTTCACACACCTCCATTCTATGACCTCACACACCTCGATTCTCTGATTTCACACACCTCCATTCTATGACTTCACACACCTCCATTCTGTGACTTCACACACCTCCATTCTATGACTTCACACACCTCCATTCTGTGACTTCACATACCTCCATTCTGTGACTTCACACACCTCCATTTTGACTTCACACACTTCCATTCTGTGACTTCACACACCTGTAATCTGTGACTTCCCACACCTCCATTCTGTGACTTCACACACCTCAGTTCTGTGACTTCACACACCTCCATTTTGACCTCACACACGTCCATTCCATGACTTCACACACCTCCATTCTATGAGTTCACACACCTCCATTCTATGAGTTCACACACCTCCATTCTGACTTCACAATGCTTCATTCTATGACTTCACACACTTCCATTCTATGACTTCACACACCTCCATTCTGTGACTTCACACACCTCCATTTTGAGTTCACACACCTCCATTCTGTGACTTCACACACCTCCATTCCGTGACTTCACAAACCTCCATTCTATGACTTCACACACCTCCATTCTATGAATTCACACCACCATTCTATGACTTCACACATCCATTTTGATTTAACACACCTCCAATATATGACTTCAAACACCTCAATTCTGTTACTTCACACACCTCCATTCTATGACTGCATACCCGTCCATTCTGTAGTTCACACAACTCCAGTCTATGACTTCACACACCTCCATTGTATGACTTCACATACCTCTATTCTATGACTTCACACACCTGCATTGTCCGACTTCACACCCCTCCAATTTGACTTCAAATACCTCCATTCTATGACTTCACAAACCTCCTATCTATGACTTCACACACCTCCATTTTATGACGTCACACACCTCCATTTTGACTTCACACACCTCCATTATGTGCCTTCACACATCTACATTCTATGATTTCACATACCTCCATTCTATGAATTCACATACCTCCATTCTATGACTTCACACACCTCCATTCTGAGTTCACACACCTCCATTCTGTGACTTAACACACCTCCATTCTGACTTCACACACCTTCATTTCATCACTTCGCACACCTCCATTCTAAGACTTATCACATCCACCATTCTGTGACTTCACGCACCTCCATTCTGAGTTGACACACCTCCATTCTGTGACTTCACAAACCTCTATTGTATGACTTCACACACCTCCATTGTGACTTCACACACCTCCATTCTATGAGTTCAACACCTCCGTTCTGAATTCATAATCCTCGATTCTATGACTTCACACACCTCCATTCTGACTTCACAGAGCTCCATTGTGTGACTTCACAAAACTCCATTCTATGATTTCACACACCTCCATCTATGACTTCACACACCTCCATTCTTACTTCAGAAACATCCATTCTGTGACTTCACACACCTCCATTCTGACTTAACACACCTCCATTGTATGACTTCATACACCTCCATTCTGACTTCACCCAGCTCCATTCTATGACTTCACACACCTCCATTCTGTGACTTCACACACCTCCATTCTCTGACTTCACACACCTCCATTCTGAGTTCACACACCTCCATTCTATGACTTCACACACCTCCATTCTGACTTCTCACACCTCCATTCGTGACTTCACACTCTATTCTGTGACTTCACACACCTCCATTCTGTGACTTCACACACCTCCATTCTGAGTTCACACACCTCCATTCTGTGACTTCACACACCTCCATTCTGAGTTCACACACCTCCATTCTGTGACTTCACACACCTCCATTCTGACTTCACCCAGCTCCATTCTATGACTTCACACACCTCCATTCTGTGACTTCACACACCTCCATTCTATGACTTCACACAACTGCATTCTATGACTTCACACACCTCCATTCTGAATTCACACACCTGCATTCTGTGACTTCACACACCTCTGTTCTGTGACTTCACACACCTCGATTCTCTGAATTCACACACCTCCATCTATGACTTCACAACCTCCATTCTGTGACTTAACCCACCTCCATTGTGACTTCACACACCTCCATTCTATGACTTCACACACTTCCATTCTAAGACTTTACACACCTCCATTCTGTGACTTCACACACCTCCATTCTGTGACTTCACATACCTAGATTCTCTGACTTCACACACCTCCATTCTATGACTTCACATACCTCCATTCTGTGACTTCACACACCTCCGTCCTATGACTTCACACACCTCCATTCTGTGACTTCACACACCTCTATTCTGAGTTCACACACCTCTATTCTGAGTTCATACACCTCCATTCTGGGACTTCACACACCTCCATTCTGTTTCTTCACACACCTCCATTTTATGACTTCACACACCTCCATTTTGTGACTTCACCCACCTATATTTGTGACTTCACACACCACCATTTTGACTTCACACACCTCCATTCTGTGACTTCACACACCTCCATTCTGTGACTTCACACACCTCCATTTTGACTTCACACACTTCCATTCTGTGACTTCACACACCTCCATTCTGTGACTTCACACACCTCCATTGTTTGACTTCACTCACCTCCATTCTTTGACCTCACACCCGACCATTCCATGGCTTCACATACCTCCATTCTATAAGTTCACACACCTCCATTCTATGAGTTCACACACCACCATTTTGACTTCACACACCTCCATTCTATGACTTCACACACCTCCATTCTATGACTACACAATCCTCCATTCTGTGACTTCACACATCTCCATTCCGAGTTCACACACCTCGATTCTCTGACTTCACACACCTCCATCTATGACTTCACACACCTCCATTCTGTGAATTCACGCACGCCCATTCTGTGACTTCACACACCTCCATTCTGTGATTTCACATACGTCAATTTTGTGACTTCACACTCGTCCATTCTGACTTCACACACATCCATTCGTGACTTCACACACCTCCATTCTGTGACTTCACACACCTCCATTCTGTGACTTCACACACCTCCATTCTGAGTTCACACACCTCCTTTCTGTGACTTCACAGACCTCCATTCTGACTTTACCCAGCTCCATTCTATGACTTCACACACCTCCATTCTGTGACTTCACACACCTCCGTTCTATGACTTCACACACCTCCATTATATGACTTCACACACCTCCATTCTGAATTCACACACCTGCATTCTGTGACTTCACACACCTCCATTCTGACTTCACACACCTCCATTCTATGACTTCCACACCTCCATTCTGTGACTTCACACACCATGCATTCTTTGACTTCGCACACCTCCATTGTGATTTCACACACCTCCAATCTATGAGTTCACACACCTCCATTCTGACTTCACACACCTCCATTCTATGACTTCACACACCTCCATTCTGACTTCACACACCTCCATTCTATGACTTCACACACCTCCATTCTGTGACTTCACACACCTCCATTCTATGACCTCACACACCTCCATTCTATGATTTCACACACCTCCATTCTTACTTCAGAAATATCCATTCTGTGACTTCACACACCTCCATTCTGACTTAACACACCTCCATTGTATGACTTCACACACCTCCATTCTGACTTCACACAGCTCCATTCAATGACTTCACACACCTCCATTCTGTGACTTCACACACCTCCATTCTCTGACTTCACACACCTCCATTCTGACTTCACAGAGCTCCATTTTGTGACTTCACAAAACTCCATTCTATGATTTCACAC
The DNA here is from genome assembly GCA_024803745.1 of Megascapheus bottae. Lineage (NCBI taxonomy): Eukaryota > Metazoa > Chordata > Mammalia > Rodentia > Geomyidae > Megascapheus > Megascapheus bottae. The sequence goes on along the minus strand of JANJXV010000855.1, from coordinate 170,257 downwards.
ACCTCCATCTATGACTTCACACACCTCCATTCTTACTTCAGAAACATCCATTCTGTGACTTCACACACCTCCATTCTGACTTAACACACCTCCATTGTATGACTTCACACACCTCCATTCTGACTTCACCCAGCTCCATTCTATGACTTCACACATCTCCATTCTGTGACTTCACACACCTCCTTTCTCTGACTTCACACACCTCCATTCTGAGTTCACACACCTCCATTCTATGGCTTCACACACCTCCATTCTGACTTCTCACACCTCCATTCGTGACTTCACACACCTCCATTCTGTGACTTCACACACCTCCATTCTGTGACTTCACACACCTCCATTCTGAGTTCACACACCTCCATTCTGTGACTTCACAGACCTCCATTCTGACTTCACCCACCTCCATTCTATGACTTCACACACCTCCATTCTGTGACTTCACACACCTCCATTCTATGACTTCACACAACTGCATTCTATGACTTCACACACCTCCATTCTGAATTCACACACCTGCATTCTGTGACTTCACACACCTCCGTTCTGTGACTTCACACACCTCGATTCTCTGAATTCACACAACTCCATCTATGACTTCACAACCTCCATTCTGTGACTTAACCCACCTCCATTCTGACTTCACACACCTCCATTCTATGACTTCACACACTTCCATTCTAAGACTTTACACACCTCCATTCTGTGACTTCACACACCTCCATTCTGTGACTTCACATACCTAGATTCTCTGACTTCACACACCTCCATTCTATGACTTCACATACCTCCATTCTGTGACTTCACACACCTCCGTCCTATGACTTCACACACCTCCATTCTGTGACTTCACACACCTCTATTCTGAGTTCACACACCTCTATTCTGAGTTCATACACCTCCATTCTGGGACTTCACACACCTCCATTCTGTTTCTTCACACACCTCCATTTTATGACTTCACACACCTCCATTTTGTGACTTCACCCACCTATATTTGTGACTTCACACACCACCATTTTGACTTCACACACCTCCATTCTGTGACTTCACACACCTCCATTCTGTGACTTCACACACCTCCATTTTGACTTCACACACTTCCATTCTGTGACTTCACACACCTCCATTCTGTGACTTCACACACCTCCATTGTTTGACTTCACTCACCTCCATTCTTTGACCTCACACCCGACCATTCCATGGCTTCACATACCTCCATTCTATAAGTTCACACACCTCCATTCTATGAGTTCACACACCACCATTTTGACTTCACACACCTCCATTCTATGACTTCACACACCTCCATTCTATGACTACACAATCCTCCATTCTGTGACTTCACACATCTCCATTCCGAGTTCACACACCTCGATTCTCTGACTTCACACACCTCCATCTATGACTTCACACACCTCCATTCTGTGACTTCACGCACGCCCATTCTGTGACTTCACACACCTCCATTCTGTGATTTCACATACGTCAATTTTGTGACTTCACACTCGTCCATTCTGACTTCACACACATCCATTCGTGACTTCACACACCTCCATTCTGTGACTTCACACACCTTCATTCTGTGACTTCACACACCTCCATTCTGAGTTCACACACCTCCTTTCTGTGACTTCACACCTCCATTCTGACTTTACCCAGCTCCACTCTATGACTTCACACACCTCCATTCTGTGACTTCACACACCTCCGTTCTATGACTTCACACACCTCCATTATATGACTTCACACACCTCCATTCTGAATTCACACACCTGCATTCTGTGACTTCACACACCTCCATTCTGACTTCACACACCTCCATTCTATGACTTCCACACCTCCATTCTGTGACTTCACACACCATGCATTCTTTGACTTCGCACACCTCCATTGTGATTTCACACACCTCCAATCTATGAGTTCACACACCTCCATTCTGACTTCACACACCTCCATTCTATGACTTCACACACCTCCATTCTGACTTCACACACCTCCATTCTATGACTTCACACACCTCCATTCTGTGACTTCACACACCTCCATTCTATGACCTCACACACCTCCATTCTATGATTTCACACACCTCCATTCTTACTTCAGAAACATCCATTCTGTGACTTCACACACTTCCATTCTGACTTAACACACCTCCATTGTATGACTTCACACACCTCCATTCTGACTTCACCCAGCTCCATTCTATGACTTCACACACCTCCATTCTGTGACTTCACACACCTCCATTCTCTGACTTCACACACCTCCATTCTGAGTTCACACACCTCCATTCTGTGACTTCACACACCTCCATTCTGACTTCACACACGTCCATTCGTGACTTCACACACCTCCATTCTGTGACTTCACACACCTCCATTCTGTGACTTCACACACCTCCATTCTGAGTTCACACACCTCCATTCTGTGACTTCACACACCTCCATTCTGACTTCACCCAGCTCCATTCTATGACTTCACACACCTCCATTCTGTGACTTCACACACCTCCATTCTATGACTTCACACAACTCCATTCTATGACTTCACACACCTCCATTCTGAATTCACACACCTGCATTCTGTGACTTCACACACCTCTGTTCTGTGACTTCACACACCTCGATTCTCTGAATTCACACACCTCCATCTATGACTTCACAACCTCCATTCTGTGACTTAACCCACCTCCATTCTGACTTCACACACCTACATTCTATGACTTCACACACTTCCATTCTAAGACTTTACACACCTCCATTCTGTGACTTCACACACCTCCATTCTGTGACTTCACACACCTAGATTCTCTGACTTCACACACCTCCATTCTATGACTTCACATAACTCAATTCTGTGACTTCACACACCTCCGTTCTATGACTTCACACACCTCCATTCTGTGACTTCACACACCTCTATTCTGAGTTCACACACCTCTATTCTGAGTTCATACACCTCCATTCTGGGACTTCACACACCTCCATTCTGTTTCTTCACACACCTCCATTTTATGACTTCAAACACCTCCATTTTGTGACTTCACCCACCTATATTTGTGACTTCACACACCACCATTTTGACTTCACACACCTCCATTCTGTGACTTCACACACCTCCATTCTATGACTTCACACACCTCCATTTTGACTTCACACACTTCCATTCTGTGACTTCACACACCTCCATTCTGTGACTTCACACACCTCCATTGTTTGACTTCACTCACCTCCATTCTTTGACCTCACACCCGACCATTCCATGACTTCACATACCTCCATTCTATAAGTATACACACCTCCATTCTATGAGTTCACACACCACCATTTTGACTTCACACACCTCCATTCTATGACTTCACACACCTCCATTCTATGCTTCACAATCCTCCATTCTGTGACTTCACACATCTCCATTCAGAGTTCACACACCTCGATTCTCTGACTTCACACACCTTCATCTATGACTTCACACACCTCCATTCTGTGACTTCACGCACGCCCATTCTGTGACTTCACACACCTCCATTCTGTGACTTCACATACCTCAATTTTGTGACTTCACACTCGTCCATTCTGACTTCACACACCTCCATTCGTGACTTCACACACCTCCATTCTGTGACTTCACACACCTCCATTCTGTGACTTCACACACCTCCATTCTGAGTTCACACACCTCCATTCTGTGACTTCACACACCTCCATTCTGACTTTACCCAGCTCCATTCAATGACTTCACACACTTCCTTTCTGTGACTTCACACACCTCCATTCTATGACTTCACACACCTCCATTATATGACTTCACACACCTCCATTCTGAATTCACACACCTGCATTCTGTGACTTCACACACCTCCATTCTGACTTCACACACCTCCATTCTATGACTTCCACACCTCCATTCTGTGACTTCACACACCACCATTTTTGACTTCGCACACCTCCATTGTGATTTCACACACCTCCAATCTATGAGTTCACACACCTCCATTCTGACTTCACACACCTCCTTTCTATGACTTCACACACCTCCATTCTGACGTCACACACCTCCATTCTATGACTTCACACACCTCCATTCTGTGAGTTCACACACCTCCATTCTATGACCTCACACACCTCCATTCTCTGATTTCACACATCTCCATTCTATGACTTCACACATCCATTTTGATTTCACACACCTCCAATATATGACTTCAAACACCTCAATTCTGTTACTTCACACACCTCCATTCTATGACATCATACCCTTCCATTCTGTGAGTTCACACAACTCCAGTCTATGACTTCACACACCTCCATTCTATGACCTCACATACCTCCATTCTATGACTTCACACACCTGCATACTCCGACTTCACACCCCTCCAATTTGACTTCCCATACCTCCATTCTATGACTTCAGAAACCTCCTTTCTGTGACTTCAAACACCTCCATTCTGTGACTGCACACAACTCCATTCTATGATTTCACACTCCTCCATTCTATGACTTCACACACCTCCATTTTATGACGTCACACACCTCCATTTTGACTTCACACACCTCCATTATGTGCCTTCACACACCTCCCTTTGGTGACTTCACACTCCTCCATTTTATGATTTCACACATCTACATTCTATGACTTCACACACCTTCAATCTATGACTTCAAACACTTCCACTCTATGATTTCACATACCACCATTCTATGAATTCACATACCTCCATTCTGTGACTTCACACACCTCCATTCTGAGTTCACACACCTCCATTCTGTGACTTAAAACACCTCCTTTCTGACTTTACACACCTTCATTTCATGACTTCGCACACCTCCATTCTATGACTTATCACATCCAGCATTCGGTGACTTTACACACCTCCATTCTGAGTTGACAAACCTCCATTCTGTGACTTCACAAACCTCTATTGTATGACATCACACACCTCCATTGTGACTTCACACACCTCTATTCTATGAGTTCAACACCTCCGTTCTGACTTCATACACCTCCATTCTATGACTTCACACACCTCCATTCTGACTTCACACAGCTCCATTTTGTGACTTCACAAAACTCCATTCTATGATTTCACACACCTCCATCTATGATTTCACACACCTCCATTCTTACTTCAGAAACTTCTATTCTGTGACTTCACACACCCCCATTGTGACTTCACACACCTCCATTGTATGACTTCACACACCACCATTCTGTGACTTCACACACCTCCATTCTATGACTTCACATACTACCATTGTGACGTCACACAACTCAATTCTATGAGTTCACACACCTCCATTCTATGACTTCACACACCTCCACTCTGACTTCACATACCTCTATTCTTTGACTTCGCACACCTCCATTCTGACTTCACACACCTCCATTCTATGACTTCACAGACCTCGAATCTGTGACTTCACTCACCTCCAATCTATGACTTCACACTTCTCCATTCTATGACTTCCCACACCTCCTTTCTATGACTTCACCGACCTCCATTCTATGACTTCACATTTCCATTCTGACGTCACACACCTCCATTCTGTGACTTCACACAACATCATTCTGTGACTTCACACACCCCATTCTATGGCTTCACCGACCTCCATTCTATGACTTCACACATCTCCATTCTATGACTTCACACACCTCCATTCTGTGACTTCACACACGACCATTCTGTGACTTCACACACCAGAAATTTGTGACTTCACACTCGTCCATTCTGACTTCACACACCTCCATTCGTGACTTCACACACCTACATTCTATGACTTCACACACCTCCATTCTGTGACTTCACAAACCTCCATTCTGAGTTCTCACACCTCCATTCTGTGACTTCACACACCTCCATTCTGTGACTTCACACACCTCCATTTTACATCACACACTTCCAATCTGTGACTTCACAGAACTCCATTCTGTGCATTCATACACTTCCATTCTATGACTTCATACACCTCCATTCTATGACTTCATACACCACTATTCTATGATTTCACACACCTCCATTCTGTGACTCCACAAATCTCCATTCTGACTTCACACACCTCCATTCTATGACTTCACACACCTCAATTCTATGACTTCACACATCTCCTTTCTGTAACTTCACACACTTCCAATGTTTGACTTCACAAACCTCCATTCCATGACTTCACACACCCCCATTCTATGACTTCACACACCTTCATTCTGTGACTTCACACACCTCCATTTTGACTTCACACACTTCCATTCTGTGACTTCACACACCTCCATTCTATGACTTCACACACCTCAATTCTATGACTTCACACATCTCCATTCTCTGACTTTACACTCCTCCATTCTGTGACTTCACACACCTCAATTCTATGACTTCCCCAACCTCCATTCTGTGACTTCTCACACCTCCATTCTGACTTCACACACCTCCATTCTATGATTTCACACAGCTCCATTCTATTACATCACACACCTGCATTCTGTGACTTCACACACGTCCATTCTGACTTCACACACCTCCATTCTGACTTCACACAGCTGCATTCTATGACTTCACACACCTCCATTCTGTGACTTCACACATCTCCATTCTATGACTTCACACACCTCCATTGTGATTTCACACACCTCCATTCTATGAGTTCACACACCTCCATTTTGACTTCACACACCTCCATTCTGTGACTTCACACACCTCCATTCTGTGACTTCACACACCTCAAATTTGTGACTTCACACACGTCCATTCTGACTTCACACACCTCCATTCGTGACTTCACACACCTCCATTCTATGACTTCACACACCTCCATTCTGTGACTTCACACACCTCCATTCTGAATTCACACACCTCCATTCTGTGACTTCCCACAACTCCATTCTGACTTCACCCAGCTCCATTCTATGACTTCACACACTTCTATTCTATGACTTCACACACCTCCATTCTGACTTTACACACCTCCATTCTATGAGTTCACACACCTCCATTCTGACTTCACACACCTCCATTTTGACTTCACACACTTCCATTCTGTGACTTCACACACCTCCATTCTGTGACTTCACACACCTCCATTGTTTGACTTCACTCACCTCCATTCTTGGACCTCACACACGTCCATTCCATGACTTCACACACCTCCATTCTATGAGTTCACGCACCTCCATTCTATGAGTTCACACACCACCATTTTGACTTCACACACCTCCATTGTATGATTTCACACACCTCCATTCTATGCCTTCACAAACCTCCATTCTGTGACTTCACACATCTCCATTATGAGTTCACACACCTCCAATCGGTGACTTCACACACCTCCATTCTGACTTCACAAACCTCCATTCTATGACTTCACAAACTTCCATTCTATGACTTCACACACCTCCATTGTTTGACTTCACTCACCTCCATTCTTTGACCTCACACACGTCCATTCCATGACTTCACACACCTCCATTCTATGACTTCACACACCTCCATTCTGAATTCAAACACCTGCATTCTGTGACTTCATACACCTCCATTCTGACTTCACACACCTCCATTCTATGACTTCCACACCTCCATTCTGTGACTTCACACACCACCATTCTTTGACCTCGCACACCTCCATTGTGATTTCACACACCTACAATCTATGAGTTCACACACCTCCATTCTGACTTCACACACTTCCATTCTATGACTTCACACACCTCCATTCTGTGAGTTCCACAGCTCCCTTCGGTGACTCACACTCCTCCATTCTATGACTTCACACATCTACATTCTATGACTTCACACACATTCAATCTATGACTTCAAACACTTCCATTCTATGATTTCACATACCTCCATTCTAGAATTCACATACCTCCATTCTGTGACTTCACACACCTCCATTCTGAGTTCACACACCTCCATTCTGTGACTTAAAACACCTCCATTCTGACTTCACACACCTTCATTTCATGACTTCGCACACCTCCATTCTAAGACTTATCACATCCACCATTCTGTGACTTCACACACCTCCATTCTGAGTTGACACACTTCCATTCTGTGACTTCACAAACCTCTATTGTATGACTTCACACACTTCCATTCTGAATTCACACACCTCCTTTCTGTGATTTCACACACCTCCATTCTGACTTCACACACCTCCATTCTATGACTTGCACACCTGCATTCTGTGACTTCACACACCACCATTCTTTGACTTCACACACTTCCATTGTGACCTCACACACCTCCAATCTATGAGTTCACACACCTCCATTCTAACTTCACACACCTCCATTCTAGGACTTAACATACCTCCAATCTGACTTCACACACTTCCATTCTGACTTCACACACCTCCATTCTGTGACTTCACACAACTCCATTCCGTGACTTCACACTCTTCCTTTCAATGACTTCACACACCTCCATTCTTTGACTTCACACACCTCCGTTTTGACTTCACACACCTCCATTCTGTGACTTCACACACCTCCATTCTGTGACTTCACACACCTCCATTCTGTGACTTCACACACCTCCATTTTACATCACGCACTTCCATTCTGTGACTTCACACACCTCCATTCTGTGACTTCACAGACCTCCATTGTTTGACTTCACACAACTACGTTGTTGGACTTCACACACCTCCATTCCATGACATCACATACCTCCATTCTATGAGTTCACACACCTCCATTCTATGAGTTTACACACCTCGATTTTGACTTCACACACCTCCATTCTATGACTTTACACACCGTCATTCTTATTTCAGAAACATCCATTGTATGACTTCACACACCTCTTTCTATGACATCACAAGCCTCTCTTCTGTGACTTCACACACCTGCATTCTGAGTTCACACACCTCAATTCTGTGACTTCACACACCTCCATTCTGTGACTTCACACACCTCCATTCTATGACTTCACACACCTCCATTCTATGACTTCACACACCTACATTGTGACTCTACACACCGCCAATCTATGAGTTCACACACCTGTATTGTGAATTCACACACCTCCATTGTGTGACTTCACACACCTCCATTCTGACTTCACACACCTCCATTCTGTCTTCACACACCTCTACTGTGACTTCACACACCTCCATTCTATGAGTTCACACACCTCCATTCTGACTTCACACACCTCCATTCTGTGACTTCACACACCTCCATTCTTTGACTTCACACACCTCCATTCAGTGACTTCACACACCTCCATTCTATGACTTCACACACCTACATTGTGACTTCACACACCTCCATTCTATGAGTTCACAAACCTCCATTCTGACTTCACACACCTACATTCTATGCCTTCACACATCTCCATTCTACGACTTCACATACCTCCATTCTATGACTTCACACATCCATTTTGATTTCACACACCTCCAATATATGACTTCAAACACCTCAATACTGTGACATCACTCACCTCCATTCTATGACTTTATACACGTACATTCTCTGAGTTCACACACCTCCATTCTATGACTTCACACACCTCCATTCTATGACTTCACACACCTGCGTTCTCCGACTTCACACCCCTCCAATTTGACTTCACATACCTCCATTCTATGACTTCACAAACCTCCATTCTCTGACTTCACACACCTCAAATCTGTGACTATACAAACCTCCATTCTATGATTTCACACACCTCCATTCTATGACTTTACAGACCTCCATTTTGACTTCACATGCCTTCATTATGTGACTTCACACACCTCCCTTCTGTGACTTCACACTCCTCCATTCTATGACTTCACACACCTCCATTCTATGACTTCACACACCTTCAATCTATGACTTCAAACACTTCCATTCTATGATTTTACAAACCTCCATTCTATGAATTCACATACTTCCATTCTGTGACTTCACACACCTCCATTCTGAGTTCACACACCTCCATTCTGTGACTTAACACACCTCCATTCTGACTTCATACACCTCCATTTCATGACTTCGCAAACCTCCGTTCTATGACTTCACACACCTCCATTCTGTGACTACACACACCTCCATTTTGACTTCACACACCTCCATTCTGTGACTACACACACCACCATTTTGACTTCACACACCTCCATTGTGACTTCACAACCTCCATTTTGTGACTTCACACACCTCCATTTTGACTTCACACACTTCCATTCTGTGACTTCACACACCTCCATTCTGTGACTTCACACACCTCCATTGTTTGACTTCACTCACCTCAATTCTTTGACCTCACACACCTCCATTCCATGACTTCACACACCTCCATTCTATGAGTTCACACACCTCCATTCTATGAGTTCACACACCACCATTCTGACTTCACACACCTCCATTCTATGCCTTCACAAACCTCCATTCTGTGACTTCACACATCTCCATTCTGACTTCACAATGCTCCATTCAATGACTTCAGACACTTCCATTCTATGACTTCACACACCTCCATTCTGTGACTTCACACACCTCCATTCTATGACTTCACACACCTCCATTCTATGATTTCACACACCTCCATTCTATGACTTCACACATCCATTTTGATTTCACACACCTCCAATATATGACTTCAAACACCTCAATTCTGTTACTTCACACACCTCCATTCTATGACTTCACACACCTGAATTCTCCGACTTTGCACCCCTCCATTTTGACTTCACACACCTCCATTATGTGCCTTCACACACCTCCCTTCGGTGACTTCACACGCCTAAATTCTATGACTTCACACATCTACATTCTATGATTTCACACACCTTCAGTCTATGACTTCAAACACTTCCATTCTATGATTTCACATACCTCCATTCTATGAATTCAAATACATCCATTCTGTGACTTCACACACCTCCATTCTGAGTTCACACACCTCCATTCTGTAACTTAACACACCTCCATTCTGACTTCACACACCTTCATTTCATGACTTCACACACCTCCATTCTGTGACTTCACCCAACTTGATTCTCTGACTTCACACCCCTGCGTTCTATGACTTCACACACTTCCATTCTGTGACTTCACACACCTCCGTTCTATGACTTCACGCACCTCCATTCTGTGACTTCATACACCTCCATTCTGAGTTCACAAACCTCCATTCTGTGACTTCACACACCTCCGTTCTGTGACTTCACACACCTCGATTCTCTGACTTCACACACCTCCAACTATGACTTCACACACCTCCATTCTGTGACTTCACATACCTCCATTCTATGACTTCACACACCTACATTCTGTGACTTCACACACCTCCATTCTATGACTTCACACACCTCCATTCTATGACTTCACACACCTACATGTGACTCCACACACCTCTATTCTATGGGTTCAAACACCTGCATTGTGACTTCACACACCTCCATTCTATGACTTCACACACCTCCATTCTGACTTCACACACCTCCATTCTGACTTCACACAACTCCATTGTGACTTCACACACCTCCATTCTATGAGTTCACACACCTCCATTCTGACTTCACACACCTCCATTCTGTGACTTCACACTGCTCCTTTCTGAATTCACACACCTCCATTCTATGACTTCACACACTTCCATTCTATGACTTCACATCTCCTTTCTGAGTTGACACACCTCCTTTCGATGACTTCACAAACCTCCATTCTGTGACTACACACACCTCCATTTTGACTTCACACACCTCCATTCTGTGACTACACACACCACCATTTTGACTTCACACACCTCCATTGTGACTTCACAACCTCCATTTTGTGACTTCACACACCTCCATTTTGACTTCACACACTTCCATTCTGTGACTTCACACACCTCCATTCTGTGACTTCACACACCTCCATTGTTTGACTTCACTCACCTCAATTCTTTGACCTCACACACCTCCATTCCATGACTTCACACACCTCCATTCTATGAGTTCACACACCTCCATTCTATGAGTTCACACACCACCATTCTGACTTCACACACCTCCATTCTATGCCTTCACAAACCTCCATTCTGTGACTTCACACATCTCCATTCTGACTTCACAATGCTCCATTCTATGACTTCAGACACTTCCATTCTATGACTTCACACACCTCCATTCTGTGACTTCACACACCTCCATTCTGAGTTCACACACCTCCATTCTGTGACTTCACACACCTCCATTCTGTAACTTCACACACCTCCATTCTATGACTTCACACACCTCCATTCTATGATTTCACACACCTCCATTCTATGACTTCACACATCCATTTTGATTTCACACACCTCCAATATATGACTTCAAACACCTCAATTCTGTTACTTCACACACCTCCATTCTATGACTTCACACACCTGAATTCTCCGACTTTGCCCCCCTCCATTTTGACTTCACACACCTCCATTATGTGCCTTCACACACCTCCCTTCGGTGACTTCACACGCCTAAATTCTATGACTTCACACATCTACATTCTATGATTTCACACACCTTCAGTCTATGACTTCAAACACTTCCATTCTATGATTTCACATACCTCCATTCTATGAATTCAAATACATCCATTCTGTGACTTCACACACCTCCATTCTGAGTTCACACACCTCCATTCTGTAACTTAACACACCTCCATTCTGACTTCACACACCTTCATTTCATGACTTCACACACCTCCATTCTGTGACTTCACCCAACTTGATTCTCTGACTTCACACCCCTGCGTTCTATGACTTCACACACTTCCATTCTGTGACTTCACACACCTCCGTTCTATGACTTCACGCACCTCCATTCTGTGACTTCATACACCTCCATTCTGAGTTCACAAACCTCCATTCTGTGACTTCACACACCTCCGTTCTGTGACTTCACACACCTCGATTCTCTGACTTCACACACCTCCATTCTGTGACTTCACATACCTCCATTCTATGACGTCACACACCTACATTCTGTGACTTCACACACCTCCATTCTATGACTTCACACACCTCCATTCTATGACTTCACACACCTACATGTGACTCCACACACCTCTATTCTATGGGTTCAAACACCTGCATTGTGACTTCACACACCTCCATTCTATGACTTCACACACCTCCATTCTGACTTCACACACCTCCATTCTGACTTCACACTGCTCCTTTCTGAATTCACACACCTCCATTCTATGACTTCACACACTTCCATTCTATGACTTCACATCTCCTTTCTGAGTTGACACACCTCCTTTCGATGACTTCACACACCTCCATTCTTTGACTTCACACACCTCCATTCAGTGACTTCACACACCTCCATTCTCTGACTTCACACACCTCCATTCCGTGACTTCACACACCTCCATTTTTACTTCACACACCTCCATTCTATGAGTTCACACACCTCCATTCTGACTTCAGACACCTCCATTCTATGCCTTCACATACCTCCATTCTGACTTCACATACCTCCATTCTGTGACTTCGCACACCTCCATTCTGACTTCACACACCTCCATTCTGTGACTTCACACACCTCCATTCCGTGACTTCACACACCTCCATTCGATGACTTCACACACCTCCATTCTTTGACTTCACACACCTCCATTTTGACTTCAAACACCTCCATTCTGTGACTTCACACACCTACATTCGGTGACTTCACACACCTCCATTCTGTGACTTCACACACCTCCATTTTCACATCACACATTTCCATTCTGTGACTTCACACACCTCCATTTTGTGACTTCACACACCTCCATTCCATGACTTTACATTACTCCATTCTATGAGTTCACACATCTCCATTCTATAAATTCACACACCTCCATTTGGACTTCACACACCTCCATTCTATGACTTCACACACCTCCATTCTTACTTCAGAAACATCCATTCTGTGACTTCACACACCTCCATTGTATGATTTCACACACCTCCATTCTGTGACTTTACACACCTCCATTCTATGACTTCACACAGTACCATTGTGACGTCACACACCTCCATTCTATGAGTTCACACACCTCTATTCTATGACTTCACACACCTCCATTCTGACTTCACACACCTCTATTCTATGACTTCGCACACCTCCATTCTGACTTCACACACCTCCATTCTATGACTTCACAGACCTCGAATCTGTGACTTCACTCACCTCCACTCTATGACTTCCCACTTCTCTATTCTATGACTTCCCACATCTCCTTTCTATGACTTCACTGACCTCCATTCTATGACTTCACATTTCCATTCTGACTTCACACACCTAGATTCTGTGACTTCACACACCTCCATTCTAACTTCACACACCTCCATTCTATGACTTCACATACCTCCATTCTGACTTCACACACCTCCATTCTGACTTCACACACCTCCATTCTGTGACTTCACACACCTCCTTCCGTGATTTCACACTCCTCCATTCGATGACTTCACACACCTCCATTGTTTGACTTCACACACCTCCATTTTGACTTCACACACCTCCATTCCTTGACTTCACACACCTGCATTCTGTGACTTCACACACCTCCATTCTGTGACTTCACACACCTCCATTTTATATCACGCACTTCCATTCTGTGACTTCACCCACCTCCATTCTGTGACTTCACACACCTCCATTGTTTGACTTCACACACCTCCATTGTTGGACTTGACACACCTCCAATCCATGACTTCACATACCTCCATTCTATGAGTTCACACACCTCCATTCTATGAGTTCACACACCTCCATTTTGACTTCACACACCTCCATTCTATGACTTTACACACCGTCACTATTATTTCAGACACATCCATTCTATGACTTCACACACCTCCTTTCTTTGACATCTATGCCTCTCTTCTGTGACTTCACACAACTGCATTCTGAATTCACACACCTCCATTCTGTGACTTCACACAACTCTATTCTCTGACTTCACACACCTCCATCTATGACTTCACACACCTCCATTCTGTGACTTCACATACCTCCATTGCATGACTTCAGACACCTACATTCTGTGACTTCACCAACCTCCATTCTATGGCTTCACACACCTCCATTCTTACTTCAGAAACATCCATTCTGTGACTTCACACACCTCCATTCTGACTTCACACACCTACATTGTATGACTTCACACATCTCCATTCTATGACTTCACACAGTACCATTGTGACGTCACACACCTCCACTCTATGAGTTCACACACCTCCATTCTATGACTTCACAAACCTCCATTCTGACTTCACACACCTCTATTCTATGACTTCGCACACCTCCATTCTGACTTCACACACTTCCATTCTATGACTTCACAGATCTCGAATCTGTGACTTCACTCACCTCCACTCTATGACTTCACACTTCATTCTATGACTTCCCACATCTCCTTTCTATGACTTCACCGACCTCCATTCTATGACTTCACAATTCCATTCTGACTTCACACACCTAGATTCTGTGACTTCAAACACCTCCATTCTAACTTCACACACCTCCATTCTATGACTTCACATACCTCCATTCTGACTTCACACACCTCCATTCTGACTTCACACACCTCCATTCTGTAACTTCACACACCTCATTCCGTGATTTCACACTCCTCCATTCGATGACTTCACACACCTCCATTCTCTGACTTCACACACCTCCATTTTGACTTCACACACCTCCATTCTGTGAATTCACACACCTGCATTCGGTGACTTCACACACCTCCATTCTGTGACTTCACACACCACCATTTTGACATCACACACTTCCATTCTGTGACTTCACACACCTCCATTTTGTGAATTCAAACACCTCCATTCCATGACTTCACACACCTCCATTCTATGAGTTCACACATCTCCATTCTATGAGTTCACACACCTCCACTTTGACTACACACACCTCCATTCTATGACTTCACACACCTTCATTCTTACTTCAGAAACATCCATTCAATGACTTCACACACCTCCCTTCTATGACATCACATACCTCCATTCTATGACTTCAAACCCATACATTCTGTGAGTTCACACACCTCCATTCTATGACTTCACACACCTCCATTCTATGACTTCACACACCTGCGTTCTCCGACTTCACACCCCTCCTATTTGACTTCACATACCTCCATTCTATGACTTCACAAACCTCCATTCTGTGACTTCACACACCTCAATTCTGTGACTTCACAAACCTCTATTCTATGATTTTACACACCTCCATTCTATGACTTCACACTCCTCCATTCTGTGACTTAACACACCTCCATTCTGACTTCATACACCTCCATTTCACAACTTCGCACACCTCCATTCTGATTTGACACACCTCCATGCTGTGACTTCACAAAACTCCATTGTATGACTTCACATACTTCCATTGTGACTTCACACACCTCCATTCTATGAGTTCACACACCTCTGTTGTTACTTCACATACCTCCATCTAGGACTTCACACACCTCCATTCTTACTTCAGAAACATCCAGTCTGTGACTTCACACACCTCCATTCTGTGACTTCTCACACCTCCATTCTGTGACGTCACACACCTCGATTCTCTGACTTCACACACCTTCATTCTGTGACTTCACACACCTCCATTCTGTGACTTCACACACCTCCGTTCTATGACTTCACACACCTCAATTCTGTGACTTCACACACCTCCATTCTGTGTTCACACACTTAAATTTTGTGATTTCACACACCTCCATTCTGTGACTTCACACACCTCCATTCTATGACCTCACGCACATACATTCTGTGACTTCACACACCTCCATTTCTGACTTTACACACTACCATTTTGACTTCACACACCTCCATTCTGTGAGTTCACACACCTCCATTCTTTGACTTCACCCACCTCCATTTTGACTTCACACTTCCATTCTGTGACTTCACACACCTCTATTCTCTGACTTCACATACCTCCATTGTTTGACTTCACACACCTCCATTCGTTGACTTCACACACCTCCATTCCATGACTTCACACACCTCAATTCTATGAGTTCACACACCTCCATTCTATGAGTTCACACACCACCATTTTGATTTCACACACCTCCATTCTATGACTTCACACACCTTCTTTCTTACTTCAGAAACATCCATTCTATGACTTCACATACCTACATTCTATAACTTCACAAACCTCCATTCTGTGACTTCACACACCTCCATTCTGAGTTCACACACCTCCATTCTGTGACTTCACACACCTCCATTCTGTGACTTCACACACCTCCATTCTATTACTTCACACACCTCCATTCTGTGACTTCACACACCTCCATTCTATTACTTCACACACCTCCATTCTGTGACTTCACACACCTCCATTCTATTACTTCACACACCTCCATTCTGTGACTTCACACACCTCCATTCTATGACTTCACACATCCATTTTGATTTCACACACCTCCAATATATGACTCCAAACACCTCAGTTCTGTGACTTCACACACCTCCATTCTATGACTTCATAACCGTCCATTCTATGACTTCACACACTTACATTCTGTGACTTCACACACCTCCATTCTATGACTTCACACACCTCCATTCTATGAATTCACACACCTACATGTGACTCCACACACCTCTATTCTATGGGTTCAAACACCTGCATTGTAACTTCACACACCTCCATTCTATGACTTCACACACCTCCATTCTGACTTCACACACCTCCATTCTGACTTCACACAACTCCATTATGACTACACACACCTCCATTCTATGAGTTCACACACCTCCATTCTGACTTCACACACCTCCATTCTGTGACTTCACACTGCTCCTTTCTGAATTCACACACCTCCATTCTATGACTTCGCACAATTCCATTCTATGACTTCACATCTCCTTTCTGAGTTGACACACCTCCTTTCGATGACTTCACACATCTCCATTCTTTGACTTCACACACCTCCATTCAGTGACTTCACACACCTCCATTCTCTGACTTCACACACCTCCATTCCGTGACTTCACACACCTCCATTTTTACTTCACACACCTCCATTCTATGAGTTCACACACCTCCATTCTGACTTCAGACACCTCCATTCTATGCCTTCACATACCTCCATTCTGACTTCACACACCTCCATTCTATGACTTCGCACACCTCCATTCTGACTTCACACACCTCCATTCTGTGACTTCACACACCTCCATTCCGTGACTTCACACACTTCCATTCGATGACTTCACACACCTCCATTCTTTGACTTCACACACCTCCATTTTGACTTCACACACCTCCATTCTGTGACTTCACACACCTACATTCGGTGACTTCACACACCTACATTCTGTGACTTCACACACCTCCATTTTCACATCACACATTTCCATTCTGTGACTTCACACACCTCCATTTTGTGACTTCACACACCTCCATTCCATGACTTCACATACCTCCATTCTATGAGTTCACACATCTCCATTCTATAAATTCACACACCTCCATTTGGACTTCACACACCTCCATTCTATGACTTCACACACCTCCATTCTTACTTCAGAAACATCCATTCTGTGACTTCACACACCTCCATTGTATGATTTCACACACCTCCATTCTGTGACTTTACACACCTCCATTCTATGACTTCACACAATACCATTGTGACGTCACACACCTCCATTCTATGAGTTCACACACCTCTATTCTATGACTTCGCACACCTCCATTCTGACTTCACACACCTCCATTCTATGACTTCACAGACCTCGAATCTGTGACTTCACTCACCTCCACTCTATGACTTCCCACTTCTCTATTCTATGACTTCCCACATCTCCTTTCTATGACTTCACTGACCTCCATTCTATGACTTCACATTTCCATTCTGACTTCACACACCTAGATTCTGTGACTTCACACACCTCCATTCTAACTTCACACACCTCCATTCTATGACTTCACATACCTCCATTCTGACTTCACACACCTCCATTCTGACTTCACACACCTCCATTCTGTGACTTCACACACCTCCTTCCGTGATTTCACACTCCTCCATTCGATGACTTCACACACCTCCATTGTTTGACTTCACACACCTCCATTTTGACTTCACACACCTCCATTCTGTGACTTCACACACCTGCATTCTGTGACTTCACACACCTCCATTCTGTGACTTCACACACCTCCATTTTACATCACGCACTTCCATTCTGTGACTTCACCCACCTCCATTCTGTGACTTCACACACCTCCATTGTTTGACTTCACACACCTCCATTGTTGGACTTCACACACCTCCAATCCATGACTTCACATACCTCCATTCTATGAGTTCACACACCTCCATTCTATGAGTTCACACACCTCCATTTTGACTTCACACACCTCCATTCTATGACTTTACACACCGTCACTATTATTTCAGAAACATCCATTCTATGACTTCACACACCTCCTTTCTTTGACATCTATGCCTCTCTTCTGTGACTTCACACAACTCCATTCTGAATTCACACACCTCCATTCTGTGACTTCACACAACTCTATTCTCTGACTTCACACACCTCCATCTATGACTTCACAAACCTCCATTCTGTGACTTCACATACCTCCATTGTATGACTTCAGACACCTACATTCTGTGACTTCACACACCTCCATTCTATGACTACACACACCTCCATTCTATGACTTCACACACCTACATTGTGACTCCACACACCTCCATTCTATGAGTTCACACACCTCCATTTTGACTTCACACACCTCCATTCTGTGACTTCACACACCTACATTCGGTGACTTCACACACCTCCATTCCATGACTTCACACACCTCCATTCTATGAGTTCACACATCTCCATTCTATTAGTTCACACACCTCCACTATGACTACACACACCTCCATTCTATGACTTCACACATCCATTTTTATTTCACACACCTCCAATATATGACTCCAAACACCTCAATTCTGTGACTTCTCACACCTCCATTCTGTGACGTCACACACCTCGATTCTCTGACTTCACACACCTCCATTCTGTGACTTCACACACCTCCACTCTGTGACTTCACACACCTCCGTTCTATAACTTCACACACCTCCTTTCTATGACTTCACACACCTGGGTTCTCCGACTTCACACCCCTCCTATTTGACTTCACATACCTCCATTCTATGACTTCACACACCTCCATTCTGTGACATCACACACCTCAATTCTGTGACTTCACAAACCTCCATTGTATGATTTCACACACCTCCATTCTATGACTTCACACTCCTCCATTCTGTGACTTCACACACCTCCATTCTATGACTTCAAACACCTTTAATGTATGACTTCAAACACTTCCATTCTATGATTTCACATACCTCCATTCTATGAATTCACATACCTCCATTCTGTGTCTTCACACACCTCCATTCTGAGTTCACACACCTCCATTCTGTGACTTAACACACCTCCATTCTGACTTCATACACCTCCATTTCATGACTTCGCACACTTCCATTCTGATTTGACACACCTCCATTCTGTGACTTCACAAAACTCCATTGTATGACTTCACACACTTCCATTGTGACTTCACACACCTCCATTCTATGAGTTCACACACCTCCGTTGTTACTTCACACACCTCCATTCTATGACTTCACACACCTCCATTCTGACTTCACACAGGTCCATTCTGTGACTTCACAAAACTCCATTCTATGATTTCACACACCTCCATACTATGACTTCACACACCTCCATTCTATAACTTCACACATCTCCATTCTATGACTTCACACACCTCCATTCTATGACTTCACCAACCTTAATTCTTACTTCAAAAACATCCATTCTATGACTTCACACACCTCCATTCTATGACTTCATACACTTCCATTCTATGACTTCATACACCAATATTCTATGACTTCACACAACTGCAGTCTGTGAATTCACACATCTCCATTCTGAATTCACACACCTCCATTCTAAGACTTCACACACTTCCATTCTATGACTTCACACACCTCCATTCTGTGACTTCACACACCTCCATTCTGTGACTTCTCACACCTCCATTCTGTGACGTCACACACCTCGATTCTCTGCCTTCACACACCTCCATTCTGTGACTTCACACACCTCAATTCTGTGACTTCACACACCTCCATTCTGTGTTCACACACTTAAATTCTGTGATTTCACACACCTCCATTCTGTGACTTCACACACCTCCATTCTATGACCTCACGCACATACATTCTGTGACTTCACACACCTCCATTTCTGACTTTACACACTACCATTTTGACTTCACACACCTCCATTCTGTGACTTCGCACACCTCCATTCTTTGACTTCACCCACCTCCATTTTGACTTCACACTTCCATTCTGTGACTTCACACACCTCCATTCTATGACTTCACACACCTCCATTGTGTGACTTCACACACCTCCATTCTTTGACTTCACACACCTCCATTCCATGACTTCACACACCTCTATTCTATGAGTTCACACACCTCCATTCTATGAATTCACACACCACCATTTTGATTTCACACACCTCCATTCTCTGACTTCACACACCTCCATTGTTTGAATTCACACACCTCCATTCTGTGACATCACACACCTCCATTCTATGACTTCACACATCCATTTTTATTTCACACACCTCCAATATATGACTCCAAACACCTCAATTCTGTGACTTCACACACCTCCATTCTATGACTTCATACCCGTCCATTCTGTGAGTTCACACACCTCCATTCTATGAATTCACACAATTCCATTCTATGACTTCATCCAACTCCATTCTATGACTTTACACACCTGCATTCTCCGACTTCACACCCCTCCAATTTGACTTCACACACCTCCATTGTTGGACTTCACACACCTCCATTCCATGACTTCACATACCTCCATTCTATGAGTTCACACACCTCCATTCTATGAATTCACACACGTCCATTCTGTGACTTCACACATCTCCGTTCTATGACTTCACACACCTCCATTCTGTGACTTCATACACCTCCATTCTGAGTTCACAAACCTCCATTCTGTGACTTCACACACCTCCGTTCTGTGACTTCACACACCCCGATTCTCTGACTTCACACACCTCTATCTATGACTTCAAACACCTCCATTCTGTGACTTCACATACGTCCATTCTATGACTTCACACACCTACATTCTGTGACTTCACACACCTCCATTCTATGACTTCACACACCTCCATTCTATGACTTCACACACCTACATTGTGACTCCACACACCTCTATTCTATGAGTTCCAACACCTGCATTGTGACTTCACACACCTCTATTATATGACTTCACACACCTCCATTCTGACTTCACGCACCTCCATTCTGACTTCACACAACTCCATTGTGACTTCACACACCTCCATTCTATGAGTTCATACACCTCCATTCTGACTTCACAAACCTCCATTCTGTGACTTCACACTGCTCCTTTCTGAATTCACACACCTCCATTCTATGACTTCACACACTTCCATTCTATGACTTCACACCTCCTTTCTGAGTTGGCACACCTCCATTCGATGACTTCACACACCTCCATTCTTTGACTTCACACACCTCCATTCAGTGACTTCACACACCTCCATTCTCTGACTTCACACACCTCCATTCCGTGACTTCTTACACCTCCATTTTTACTTCACACACCTCCATTCTATGAGTTCACACACCTCCATTCTGACTTCAGACACCTCCATTCTATGCCTTCACATACCTCCATTCTGACTTAACACGCCTCCATTCTATGACTTCGCACACCTCCACTCTGACTTCACACACCTCCATTCTGTGACTTTACACACCTCCATTCCGTGACTTCACACACCTCCATTCGATGACTTCACACACCTCCAATCTTTGACTTCACACACCTCCATTTTGACTTCACATACCTCCATTCTGTGACTTTACACACCTCCATTCCGTGACTTCACACACCTCCATTCGATGACTTCACACACCTCCAATCTTTGACTTCACACACCTCCATTTTGACTTCACACACCTCCATTCTATGACTTCGCACACCTCCACTCTGACTTCACACATCTCCATTCTGTGACTTTACACACCTCCATTCCATGACTTCACATGCCTCCATTCTATGAGTTCACACACCTCCATTCTATGAGTTCACACACCTCCATTTTGACTTCACACACCTCCATTCTATGACTTTACACACCGTCATTATTATTTCAGAAACATCCATTCTATGACTTCACACACCTCCTTTCTTTGACATCTATGCCTCTATTCTGTGACTTCACACAACTCCATTCTTAATTCACACACCTCCATTCTGTGACTTCACACTACTCTATTCTCTGACTTCACACACCTCCATCTATGACTTCACACACCTCCATTCTGTGACTTCACATACCTCCATTCTATGACTTCACACACCTACATTCTGTGACTTCACACACCTCCATTCTATGACTTCACACACCTCCATTCTATGACTTCACACACCTACATGGTTACTCCACACACCTCCATTTCATGACTTCCCACACCTCCATTCTATGCGTTCACACATCTCCATTCTATGAGTTCACACACCTCCATTTGGACTTCACCAACCTCCATTCTATGGCTTCACACACCTCCATTCTTACTTCAGAAACATCCATTCTGTGACTTCACACACCTCCATTCTGACTTCACACACCTCCATTGTATGACTTCACACATCTCCATTCTATGACTTCACACAGTACCATTGTGACGTCACACACCTCCACTCTATGAGTTCACACACCTCCATTCTATGACTTCACAAACCTCCATTCTGACTTCACACACCTCTATTCTATGACTTCGCACACCTCCATTCTGACTTCATACACTTCCATTCTATGACTTCACAGACCTCGAATCTGTGACTTCACTCACCTCCACTCTATGACTTCACACTTCATTGTATGACTTCCCACATCTCCTTTCTATGACTTCACCGACCTCCATTCTATGACTTCACAATTCCATTCTGACTTCACACACCTAGATTCTGTGACTTCACACACCTCCATTCTAACTTCACACACCTCCATTCTATGACTTCACATACCTCCATTCTGACTTCACACACCTCCATTCTGACTTCACACGCCTCCATTCTGTGACTTCACACACCTCATTCCGTGATTTCACACTCCTCCATTCGATGACTTCACACACCTCCATTCTCTGACTTCACACACCTCCATTTTGACTTCACACACCTCCATTCTGTGACTTCACACACCTGCATTCTGTGACTTCACACACCTCCATTTTTGACTTCACACACCTCCATTGTTGGACTTCACACACCTCCAATCCATGACTTCACATACCTCCATTCTATGAGTTCACACACCTCCCTTCTATGACATCACAGACCTCCATTCTCTGAGTTCACACACCTCCATTCTGAGTTCAAACACCTCCATTCTGTGACTTCACACACCTCCATTTTGACTTCACACACCTCCATTCTATGACTTCACACACTTCCATTCTATGACTTCACACACCTCCATTCTGACTTTACACACCTCCATTCTATGACTTCCACACCTCCATTCTGTGACTTCACACACCTCCATTCTTTGTCTTCACACACCTCCATTATGACTTCACACACCTTCATTGTGACTTCACCCAACTCCATCCTGTGATTGCACACACCTCCCTTCTGTGACTTCACACACCTCCAGTCTATGACTTCCCACACCTCCATTCTATGACTTCACACACCTCCATTCTATGAATTCACACACTTTCCTTCTATGACTTCACATACCTTCATTCTATGACTTCACACACCTCCATTCTATGACTTCACACACCTGCATTCTGGCTTCACACACCTCCATTCTATGACTTCATAAACCTCCATTGTATGACTTCATACACCAACAATGTATGACTTCACACACCTATATTCTGTGACTTCACACATCTCCATTCTGACTTCACACACCTCTATTCTATGACTTCACACACCTGCATTCTGACTTCACACACCTCCATTGTATGACTTCATACACCTCCATTCTATGACTTCATACACCACTATTCTGACTTCAACCACCTCCATTCTATGACTTCACACACCTCAATTCTATGACTTCACACATCTCCTTTCTGTAACTTCACACACTTCCAGTGTTTGACTTCACAAACCTTCATTACATAACTTCACACACCCCCATTCTATGACTTTACACACCTCCATTCTTTGACTTCACACACCTCCATTTTGACTTCACACACCTCCATTCTGTGACTTCACCCACTTCCATTTGTGACGTCACACACCACCATTTTGACTTCACACACCTCCATTCTGTGACTTCACACACCTCCATTCTGTGACTTCACACACCTCCATTTTTAATTCACACACTTCCATTCCGTGACTTCACACACCTGCATTCTGTGACTTCACCCACCTCCATTGTTTGACTTAACACACCTCCATTCTGTGACTTCACGTACCTCCATTCCATGACTTCACACACCTCCATTCTATGACTTCACAAACCTCCATTCTATGACTTCATACCCGTTCATTCTGTGAGTTCACACACCTCCACCCTATGACTTCACACACCTCCATTCTATGACTTAAAAATCCTCCATTCTGTGACTTCACACACCTCCATCCTGAGTTCACACACCTCCATTCTGTGACTTCACACACCTCCATTCTGTGACTTCACATACCTCCATTCTGTGACTTCACACAACTCCATTCTACGACTTCACACACCTCCATTCTTTGACTTCACACATCCATTTTGATTTCACACACCTCCAACATATGACTTCAAACATCTCAATTCTGTGACATCACATACCTCCATTCTATGACTTCATACCCGTACATTCTGTGAGTTCACACACCTCCATTCTGTGAGTTCACACACCTGCATTGTGACTTCACACACCTCCATTCTATGACTTCTCAAACCTCCATTCTGACTTCACACACCTCCATTCTGACTTCACACATCTCCATTCTTTGAGTTCACACTCCTCCATTCTGACTTCACACACCTCCATTCTGTGACTTCACACTGCTCCATTCTGAATTCACACCCCTCCATTCTATGACTTCACACACTTCCATTCTATGACTTCACACCTCCGTTCTGAGTTTACACACCACCATTCGATGACTTCACACACCTCCATTCTTTGACTTCACACACATCCATTGTGACTTCACACACCTCCATTCTGTGACTTCACACACCTTCATTCCGTGACATCACACACCTCCATTGTGACTTCACACACCTCCATTCTATGAGTTCACACACCTCCATTCTGACTTCACACACCTCCATTCTATGACTTCGCACACCTCCATTCTGACTTCACACACCTCCATTCTGTGACTTCACACACCTCCATTCCGTGACTTCACACACCTCCATTCGAATACTTCACACACCTCCATTCTTTGACTTCACACACCTCCATTTTGACTTCACACACCTCCATTCTGTGACTTCACACACCTCCATTCGGTGACTTCCCACACCTCCATTCTGTGACTTCACACACCTCCATTTTGACATCACACACTTCCATTCTGTGACTTCACACACCTCCATTTTGTGACTTTACACACCTCCATTTCATGACTTCCCTCACCTCCATTCTATGAGTTCACACATCTCCATTCTATGAGTTCATACACATCCATTTGGACTTCACAAACCTCCATTCTATGACTTCACACACCTCCATTCTTACTTCAGAAACACCCATTCTCTGACTTCACACACCTCCATTCTTACTTCACACACCTCCATTGTATGACTTCACACACCTCCATTCTATGACTTCACACAGTACCATTGTGACGTCACACACCTCCATTCTATGAGTTCACACACCTCCATTCTATGACTTCACACACCTCCATTCTGACTTCACACACCTCTATTCTATGACTTCGCACACCTCCATTCTGACTTCACACACTTCCATTCTATGACTTCCAGACCTCGAATCTGTGACTTCACTCACCTCCACTCTATGACTTCACACTTCATTCTATGACTTCCCACATCTCCTTTCTATGACTTCACCGACCTCCATTCTATGACTTCACAATTCCATTCTGACTTCACACACCTAGATTCTGTGACTTCACACACCTCCATTCTAACTTCACACACCTCCATTCTATGACTTCATATACCTCCATTCTGACGTCACACACCTCCATTCTGACTTCACACACCTCCATTCTGTGACTTCACACACCTCATTCCGTGATTTCACACTCCTCCATTCGATGACTTCACACACCTCCATTCTCTGACTTCACACACCTCCATTTTGACTTCACACACCTCCATTCTGTGACTTCACACACCTGCATTCTGTGACTTCACACACCTCCATTTTTGACTTCACACACCTCCATTGTTGGACTTCACACACCTCCAATCCATGACTTCACATACCTCCATTCTATGAGTTCACACACCTCCCTTCTATGACATCACAGACCTCCATTCTCTGACTTCACATACCTCCATTCTGAGTTCAAACACCTCCATTCTGTGACTTCACACACCTCCATTTTGACTTCACACACCTCCATTCTATGACTTCACACACTTCCATTCTATGACTTCACACACCTCCATTCTGACTTTACACACCTCCATTCTATGACTTCCACACCTCCATTCTGTGACTTCACACACCTCCATTCTTTGTCTTCACACACCTCCATTATGACTTCACACACCTTCATTGTGACTTCACCCAACTCCATCCTGTGATTTCACACACCTCCCTTCTGTGACTTCACACACCTCCAGTCTATGACTTCCCACACCTCCATTCTATGACTTCACACACCTCCATTCTATGAATTCACACACTTCCCTTCTATGACTTCACATACCTCCATTCTATGACTTCACGCACCTCCATTCTATGACTTCACACACCTGCATTCTGGCTTCACACACCTCCATTCTATGACTTCATAAACCTCCATTCTATGACTTCATACACCAACAATGTATGACTTCACACACCTATATTCTGTGACTTCACACATCTTCATTTTGACTTCACACACTTCTATTCTATGACTTCACACACCTGCATTCTGACTTCACACACCTCCATTCTATGACTTCATACACCTCCATTCTATGACTTCATACACCACTATTCTATGACTTCAACCACCTCCATTCTGTGACTTCACTCATCTCCATTTTGACTTCACACACCTCCATTCTATGACTTCACACACCTCAATTCTATGACTTCACACATCTCCTTTCTGTAACTTCACACACTTCCAATGTTTGACTTCACAAACCTCCATTACATGACTTCACACACCCCCATTCTATGACTTCACACACCTCCATTCTTTGACTTCACACACCTCCATTTTGACTTCACACACCTCCATTCTGTGACTTCACCCACTTCCATTTGTGACGTCACAAACCACCATTTTGACTTCACACACCTCCATTCTATGACTTCACACATCCATTTTGATTTCACACACCTCCATCATATGACTTCAAACATCTCAATTCTGTGACATCACATACCTCCATTCTATGACTTCATACCCGTACATTCTGTGAGTTCACACACCTCCATTCTATGAGTTCACACACCTGCATTGTGACTTCACACACCTCCATTCTATGACTTCTCAAACCTCCATTCTGACTTCACACACCTCCATTCTGACTTCACACATCTCCATTGTGACTTCACACACCTCCATTCTTTGAGTTCACACTCCTCCATTCTGACTTCACACACCTCCATTCTGTGACTTCACACTGCTCCATTCTGAATTCACACCCCTCCATTCTATGACTTCACACACTTCCATTCTATGACTTCACAACTCCGTTCTGATTTTACACACCACCATTCGATGACTTCACACACCTCCATTCTTTGACTTCACACACATCCATTGTGACTTCACACACCTCCATTCTATGAGTTCACACACCTCCATTCTGACTTCACACACCTCCATTCTATGACTTCGCACACCTCCATTCTGACTTCACACACCTCCATTTTGTGACTTCACACACCTCCATTCCGTGACTTCACACACCTCCATTCGAATACTTCACACACCTCCATTCTTTGACTTCACACACCTCCATTTTGACTTCACACACCTCCATTCTGTGACTTCACACACCTCCATTCGGTGACTTCACACACCTCCATTCTGTGACTTCACACACCTCCATTTTGACATCACACACTTCCATTCTGTGACTTCACACACCTCCATTTTGTGACTTTACACACCTCCATTTCATGAATTCCCTCACCTCCATTCTATGAGTTCACACATCTCCATTCTATGAGTTCATACACCTCCATTTTGACTTCACAAACCTCCATTCTATGACTTCACACACCTCCATTCTTACTTCAGAAACATCCATTCTGTGACTTCACACACCTCCATTCTGATTTCACACACCTCCATTGTATGACTTCACACACCTCCATTCTATGACTTCACACAGTACCATTGTGACGTCACACACCTCCATTCTATGAGTTCACACACCTCCATTCTATGACTTCACACACCTCCATTCTGACTTCACACACCTCTATTCTATGACTTCGCACACCTCCATTCTGACTTCACACACTTCCATTCTATGACTTCACAGACCTCGAATCTGTGACTTCACTCACCTCCAATCTATGACTTCACACTTCATTCTATGACTTCCCACATCTACTTTCTATGACTTCACCGACCTCCATTCTATGACTTCACAATTCCATTCTGACTTCACACACCTAGATTCTGTGACTTCACACACCTCCATTCTAACTTCACACACCTCCATTCTATGACTTCACATACCTCCAATCTGACTTCACACACCTCCATTCTGACTTCACACACCTCCATTCTGTGACTTCACACACCTCATTCCGTGATTTCACACTCCTCCATTGGATGACTTCACACACCTCCATTCTCTGACTTCACACACCTCCATTTTTGACTTCACACACCTCCATTGTTGGACTTCACACACCTCCAATCCATGACTTCACATACCTCCATTCTATGAGTTCACACACCTCCCTTCT
Organism: Megascapheus bottae; assembly: GCA_024803745.1. Lineage (NCBI taxonomy): Eukaryota > Metazoa > Chordata > Mammalia > Rodentia > Geomyidae > Megascapheus > Megascapheus bottae. The sequence continues at coordinate 140,093 of JANJXV010000855.1, read as the reverse complement.
ATGACATCACAGACCTCCATTCTCTGACTTCACACACCTCCATTCTGAGTTCAAACACCTCCATTCTGTGACTTCACACACCTCCATTTTGACTTCACACACCTCCATTCTATGACTTCACACACTTCCATTCTATGACTTCACACACCTCCATTCTGACTTTACACACCTCCATTCTATGACTTCCACACCTCCATTCTGTGACTTCACACACCTCCATTCTTTGTCTTCACACACCTCCATTATGACTTCACACACCTTCATTGTGACTTCACCCAACTCCATCCTGTGATTTCACACACCTCCCTTCTGTGACTTCACACACCTCCAGTCTATGACTTCCCACACCTCCATTCTATGACTTCACACACCTCCATTCTATGAATTCACACACTTCCCTTCTATGACTTCACATACCTCCATTCTATGACTTCACACACCTCCATTCTATGACTTCACACACCGGCATTCTGGCTTCACACACCTCCATTCTATGACTTCATAAACATCCATTCTATGACTTCATACACCAACAATGTATGACTTCACACACCTATATTCTGTGACTTCACACATCTTCATTTTGACTTCACACACTTCTATTCTATGACTTCACACACCTGCATTCTGACTTCACACACCTCCATTCTATGACTTCATACACCTCCATTCTATGACTTCATACACCACTATTCTATGACTTCAACCACCTCCATTCTGTGACTTCACTCATCTCCATTTTGACTTCACACACCTCCATTCTATGACTTCACACACCTCAATTCTATGACTTCACACATCTCCTTTCTGTAACTTCACACACTTCCAATGTTTGACTTCACAAACCTCCATTACATGACTTCACACACCCCCATTCTATGACTTCACACACCTCCATTCTTTGACTTCACACACCTCCATTTTGACTTCACACACCTCCATTCTGTGACTTCACCCACTTCCATTTGTGACGTCACACACCACCATTTTGACTTCACACACCTCCATTCTGTGACTTCACACACCTCCATTCCGTGACTTCACACACCTCCATTGTGACTTCACACACCTCCATTCTATGAGTTCACACACCTCCATTCTGACTTCACACACCTCCATTCTATGCCTTCACACACCTCCATTCTGACTTCACACACCTCCATTCTATGACTTCGCACACCTCCATTCTGACTTTACACACCTCCATTCTGTGACTTCACACACCTCCATTCCGTGACTTCACACACCTCCATTCTTTGACTTCACACACCTCCATTTTGACTTCACACACCTCCATTCTGTGAATTCACACACCTGCATTAGGTGATTTCACACACCTCCATTCGGTGACTTCACACACCTCCATTTTGACATCACACACTTCCATTCTGTGACTTCACACACCTCCATTTTGTGACTTCACACACCTCCATTCCATGACTTCACACACCTCCATTCTATGAGTTCACACCTCTCCATTCTATGAGTTCACACACCTACACTTTGAATACACACACCTCCATTCTATGACTTCACACACCTTCATTCTTAGTTCAGAAACATCCATTCAATGACTTCACACACCTCCCTTCTATGACATCACATACCTCCATTCTATGACTTCATACCCGTACATTCTGTGAGTTCACACCTCCATTCTATGACTTCACACACCTCCATTCTATGACTTCACACACCTGCGTTCTCCGACTTCACACCCCTCCTATTTGACTTCACATACCTCCATTCTATGACTTCACAAACCTCCATTCTGTGACTTCACACACCTCAATTCTGTGACTTCACAAACCTCCATTCTATGATTTACACACCTCCATTCTATGACTTCACACTCCTCCATTCTGTGACTTCACACACCTCCATTCTATGACTTCACACACCTTCAATGTATGACTTCAAACACTTCCATTCTATGATTTCACATACCTCCATTCTATGAATTCACATACCTCCGTTCTGTGTCTTCACACACCTCCATTCTGAGTTCACACACCTCCATTCTGTGACTTAACACACCTCCATTCTGACTTCGTACACCTCCATTTCATGACTTAGCACACCTCCATTCTGATTTGACACACCTCCATTCTGTTACCTCACAAAACTCCATTGTATGGCTTCACACACTTCCACTGTGACTTCACACACCTCCATTCTATGAGGTCACACACCTCCGTTGTTACTTCACATACCTCCATTTTATGACTTCACACACCTCCATTCTGACTTCACACAGCTCCATTCTGTGACTTCACAAAACTCCATTCTATGATTTCACACACCTCCATACTATGACTTCACACACCTCCATCTATGACTTCACACACCTCCATTCTTACTTCAGAAACATCCATTCTGTGACTTCACACACCTCCGTTCTGACTTTACACACCTGCATTGTATGACTTCACATACCTCCATTCTGTGACTTCACATACCTCCATTCTACGACTTCAAACACTTCCATTGTGACGTCACACACCTCCATTCTATGAATTCACACACCTCCATTCTATGACTTCACACACCTCCATTCTGACTTCACACACCTCTATTCTATGACTTCGCACGCCTCCATTCTGACTTCACACACGACCATTGTATGACTTCACAGACCTGAATTTGTGACTTCACTCACCTCCACTCTATGACTTCACACTTCTCCATTCTATGACTTGCCACACCTCCTTTCTATGACTTCACCGACCTCAATTCTATGACTTCACATCTCCATTCTGATCACACACCTCCATTCTGTGGCTTCACACACCTCCATTCTGTGACATCACACACCCCATTCTATGACTTCACACACCTCCATTCTATGACTTCCCACACCTCCATTCTATGACTTCACACACCTCCATTCTATAACTTCACACACCTCCATTCTGTGACTTCACACACCTCCATTCTATGACTTCACCTACCTTAATTCTTACTTCAAAAACATCCATTCTATGACTTCACACACCTCCATTCTATGACTTCATACACCTCCATTCTATGACTTCATACACCAACATTCTATGACTTTACACAACTACAATCTGTGAATTCACACATCTCCATTCTGACTTCACACACCTCCATTCCATTACTTCACACAACTGCATTCTGACTTCACACACCTCCATTCTATGACTTCACCAACCTTAATTCTTACTTCAAAAACATCCATTCTATGACTTCACACACCTCCATTATATGACTTCATACACCTCCATTCTATGACTTCATACACCAACATTCTATGACTTCACACAACTACAATCTGTGAATTCACACATCTCCATTCTGACTTCACACATCTCCATTCTGTGACTTCACACACCTCCATTCTGTGACTTCACACACCTCCATTCTATGACTTCACCAACCTTAATTCTTACTTCAAAAACATCCATTCTATGACTTCACACACCTCCATTCTATGACTTCATACACCTCCATTCTATGACTTCATACACCAACATTCTATGACTTCACAGAACTACAGTCTGTCAATTCACACACCTCCATTCTGAATTCACACACCTCCATTCAATGACTTCACACACTTCCATTCTATGACTTCACACACCTCCATTCTGTGACTTCACACACATCCATTCTGTGACTTCTCACACCTCCATTCTGTGACGTCACACACCTCGATTCTCTGACTTCACACACCTCCATTCTGTGACTTCACACACCTCCATTCTGTGACTTCACACACCTCCGTTCTATGACTTCACACACCTCAATTCTGTGACTTCACACACCTCCGTTCTGTGTTCACACACTTAAATTCTGTGATTTCACACACCTCCATTCTGTGACATCACACACCTCCATTCTATGACCTCACGCACATACATTCTGTGACTTCACACACCTCCATTTCTGACTTTACACACTACAATTTTGACTTCACACACCTCCATTCTGTGACTTCACACACCTCCATTCTTTGACTTCACCCACCTCCATTTTGACTTCACACTTCCATTCTGTGACTTCACACACCTCCATTCTCTGACTTCACACACCTCCATTGTTTGACTTCACACACCTCCATTCTTTGACTTCACACACCTCCATTCCATGACTTCACACACCTCAATTCTATGAGTTCACACACCTCCATTCTATGAGTTCACACACCACCATTTTGATTTCACACACCTCCATTCTCTGACTTCACACACCTCCATTGTTTGAATTCACACACCTCCATTCTGTGACTTCACACACCTCCATTCTATTACTTCACACACCTCCATTCTGTGACTTCACACACCTCCATTCTATGACTTCACACATCCATTTTGATTTCACACACCTCCAATATATGACTCCAAACACCTCAATTCTGTGAATTCACACACCTCCATTCTATGACTTCATACCCGTCCATTCTGTGAGTTCACACACCTCCATTCTATGAATTCACACAATTCCATTCTATGACTTCATCCAACTCCATTCTATGAGTTTACACACCTGCATTCTCCGACTTCACACCCCTCCAATTTGACTTCATACACCTCCATTTTTGGTCTTCACACACCTCCATTCCATGACTTCACATACCTCCATTCTATGAGTTCACACACCTCCATTCTATGAATTCACACACCTCCATTTTGACTTCACACACCTCCATTCTATGATTTTACACACCGTCATTCTTATTTCAGAAACATCCATTCTATAACTTCACACACCTCCTTTCTTTGATATCACAAGCCTCTCTTCTGTGACTTCACACAACTCCATTCTGAGTTCACACACCTCCATTCTGTGACTTCACACACCTCCATTCTGACTTCACATACCTCCATTCTATGACTTCACACACTTCCATTCTATGACTTCACACACCTCCATTCTGTGCCTTCACACAACTCCATTCTGTGACTTCCCACACCTCCATTCTGTGACTTCACCCAACTTGATTCTCTGACTTCACACACCTCCATTCTATGACTTCACACACCTCCATTCTGTGACTTCACACACCTCCGTTCTATGACTTCACACACCTCCATTCTGTGACTTCATACACCTCCATTCTGAGTTCACAAACCTCCATTCTGTGACTTCACACACCTCCGTTCTGTGACTTCACACACCCCGATTCTCTGACTTCACACACCTCCATCTATGATTTCACACACCTCCATTCTATGACTTCACACATCCATTTTGATTTCACACACCTCCAACATATGACTTCAAACATCTCAATTCTGTGACATCACATACCTCCATTCTATGACTTCATACCCGTACATTCTGTGAGTTCACACACCTCCATTCTATGAGTTCACACACCTGCATTGTGACTTCACACACCTCCATTCTATGACTTCTCAAACCTCCATTCTGACTTCACACACCTCCATTCTGACTTCACACATCTCCATTGTGACTTCGCACACCTCCATTCTATGAGTTCACACTCCTCCATTCTGACTTCACACACCTCCATTCTGTTACTTCACACTGCTCCATTCTGAATTCACACCCCTCCATTCTATGACTTCACACACTTCCATTCTATGACTTCACACCTCCGTTCTGAGTTTACACACCACCATTCGATGACTTCACACACCTCCATTCTTTGACTTCACACACCTCCATTGTGACTTCACACACCTCCATTCTGTGACTTCACACAACTTCATTCCGTGACTTCACACACCTCCATTGTGACTTCACACACCTCCATTCTATGAGTTCACACACCTCCATTCTGACTTCACACACCTCCATTCTATGAGTTCACACACCTCCATTCTGACTTCACACACCTCCATTCTATGACTTCGCACACCTCCATTCTGACTTCACACATCTTCATTCTGTGACTTCACACACCTCCATTCCGTGACTTCACACACCTCCATTCGAATACTTCACACACCTCCATTCTTTGACTTCACACACCTTCATTTTGACTTCACACACCTCCATTCTGTGACTTCACACACCTACATTCGGTGACTTCACACACTCCATTCTGTGACTTCACACACCTCCATTTTGACATCACACACTTCCATTCTGTGACTTCACAAACCTCCATTTTGTGACTTTACACACCTCCATTTCATGACTTCCCTCACCTCCATTCTATGAGTTCACACATCTCCATTCTATGAGTTCACACACCTCCATTTGGACTTCACAAACCTCCATTCTATGACTTCACACACCTCCATTCTTACTTCAGAAACATCCATTCTGTGACTTCACACACCTCCATTCTGACTTCACACACCTCCATTGTATGACTTCACACACCTCCATTCTATGACTTCACACAGTACCATTGTGACGTCACACACCTCCATTCTATGAGTTCACACACCTCCATTCTATGACTTCACACACCTCCATTCTGACTTCACACACCTCTATTCTATGACTTCGCACACCTCCATTCTGACTTCACACACTTCCATTCTATGACTTCACAGACCTCGAACCTGTGACTTCACTCACCTCCACTCTATGACTTCACACTTCATTCTATGACTTCCCACATCTCCTTTCTATGACTTCACCGACCTCCATTCTATGACTTCACAATTCCATTCTGACTTCACACACCTAGATTCTGTGACTTCACACACCTCCATTCTAACTTCACACACCTCCATTCTATGACTTCACATACCTCCATTGTGACTTCACACACCTCCATTCTGACTTCACACACCTCCATTCTGTGACTTCACACACCTCATTCCGTGATTTCACACTCCTCCATTCGATGATTTCACACACCTCCATTTTCTGACTTCACACACCTCCATTTTGACTTCACACACCTCCATTCTGTGACTTCACACACCTGCATTCTGTGACTTCACACACCTCCATTTTGACTTCACACACCTCCATTGTTGGACTTCACACACCTCCAATCCATGACTTCACATACCTCCATTCTATGAGTTCACACACCTCCCTTCTATGACATCACAGACCTCCATTCTCTGACTTCACACACCTCCATTCTGAGTTCAAAGACCTCCATTCTATGACTTCACACACCTCCATTTTGACTACACACAACTCCATTCTATGACTTCACACACTTCCATTCTATGACTTCACACACCTCCATTCTGACTTTACACACGTCCATTCTATGACTTCCACACCTCCATTCTGTGACTTCACACACCTCCATTCTTTGTCTTCACACACCTCCATTATGACTTCACACACCTTCATTGTGACTTCACCCAACTCCATCCTGTGATTTCACACACCTCCCTTCTGTGACTTCACACACCTCCAGTCTATGACTTCCCACACCTCCATTCTATGACTTCACACACCTCCGTTCTATGACATCACACACCTCCATTCTGTGACTTCATACACCTCCATTCTGAGTTCACAAACCTCCATTCTGTGACTTCACACACCTCCGTTCTGTGACTTCACACACCCCGATTCTCTGACTTCACACACCTCCATCTATGACTTCACACACCTCCATTCTGTGACTTCACATACGTCCATTCTATGACTTCACACACCTACATTCTGTGACTTCACACACCTCCATTCCATGACTTCACACACCTCCATTCTATGACTTCACACACCTACATTGTGACTCCACACACCTCTATTCTATGAGTTCAAACACCTGCATTGTGACTTCACACACCTCCATTCTATGACTTTGCACACCTCCACTCTGACTTCACACACCTCCATTCTGTGACTTTACACACCTCCATTCTGACTTCACACACCTCCATTCTGTGACTTCACACTGCTCCTTTCTGAATTCACACACCTCCATTCTATGACTTCACACACTTCCATTCTATGACTTCACACCTCCTTTCTGAGATGGCACACCTCCATTCGATGACTTCATACACCTCCATTCTTTGACTTCACACACCTCCATTCAGTGACTTCACACACCTCCATTCTCTGACTTCACACACCTCCATTCCGTGACTTCTTACACCTCCATTTTTACTTCTCACACCTCCATTCTATGAGTTCACACACCTCCATTCTGACTTCAGACATCTACATTCTATGCCTTCACATACCTCCATTCTGACTTAACACACCTCCATTCTATGACTTCGCACACTTCCACTCTGACTTCACACACCTCCATTCTGTGACTTTACACACCTCCATTCCGTGACTTCACACACCTCCATTCGATGACTTCACACACCTCCAATCTTTGACTTCACACACCTCCATTTTGACTTCACACACCTCCATTCTATGACTTCGCACACCTCCACTCTGACTTCACACACCTCCATTCTGTGACTTTACACACCACCATTCCATGACTTCACATACCTCCATTCTATGATTTCACACACCTCCATTCTATGAGTTCACACACCTCCATTTTGACTTCACACACCTCCATTCTATGACTTTACACACCGTCATTATTATTTCAGAAACATCCATTCTATGACTTCACACACCTCCTTTCTTTGACATCTATGCCTCTCTTCTGTGACTTCACACAACTCCATTCTATGACTTCATACCCGTCCATTCTGTGAGTTCACACACCTCCATTCTATGAATTCACACAATTCCATTCTATGACTTCATCCAACTCCATTCTATGACTTTACACACCTGCATTCTCCGACTTCACACCCCTCCAATTTGACTTCACACACCTCCATTGTTGGTCTTCACACACCTCCATTCCATGACTTCACATACCTCCATTCTATGAGTTCACACACCTCCATTCTATGAATTCACACACCTCCATTTTGACTTCACACACCTCCATTCTATGATTTTACACACCGTCATTCTTATTTCAGAAACATCCATTCTATAACTTCACACACCTCCTTTCTTTGATATCACAAGCCTCTCTTCTGTGACTTCACACAACTCCATTCTGAGTTCACACACCTCCATTCTGTGACTTCACACATCTCCATTCTGACTTCACATACCTCCATTCTATGACTTCACACACTTCCATTCTATGACTTCACACACCTCCATTCTGTGCCTTCACACAACTCCATTCTGTGACTTCCCACACCTCCATTCTGTGACTTCACCCAACTTGATTCTCTGACTTCACACACCTCCATTCTATGACTTCACACACCTCCATTCTCTGACTTCACACACCTCTGTTCTATGACTTCACACACCTCCATTCTGTGACTTCATACACCTCCATTCTGAGTTCACAAACCTCCATTCTGTGACTTCACACACCTCCGTTCTGTGACTTCACACACCCCGATTCTCTGACTTCACACACCTCCATCTATGACTTCACACACCTCCATTCTGTGACTTCACATACGTCCATTCTATGACTTCACACACCTACATTCTGTGACTTCACACACCTCCATTATATGACTTCACACACCTCCATTCTATGACTTCACACACCTACATTGTGACTCCACACACCTCTATTCTATGAGTTCAAACACCTGCATTGTGACTTCACACACCTCCATTCTATGACTTCACACACCTGCATTCTGACTTCACGCACCTCCATTCTGACTTCACACAACTCCATTGTGACTTCACACACCTCCATTCTATGAGTTCACACACCTCCATTCTGACTTCACACACCTCCATTCTGTGACTTCACACTGCTCCTTTCTGAATTCACACACCTCCATTCGATGACTTCACACACTTCCATTCTATGACTTCACACCTCCTTTCTGAGATGGCACACCTCCATTCGATGACTTCACACACCTCCATTCTTTGACTTCACACACCTCCATTCAGTGACTTCACACACCTCCATTCTCTGACTTCACACACCTCCATTCCGTGACTTCTTACACCTCCATTTTTACTTTACACACCTCCATTCTATGAGTTCACAAACCTCCATTCTGACTTCAGACATCTACATTCTATGCCTTCACATACCTCCATTCTGACTTAACACACCTCCATTCTATGACTTCGCACACTTCCACTCTGACTTCACACACCTCCATTCTGTGACTTTAAACACCTCCATTCCGTGACTTCACACACCTCCATTCGATGACTTCACACACCTCCAATCTTTGACTTCACACACCTCCTTTTTGACTTCACACACCTCCGTTCTGTGACTTTACACACCTCCATTCCGTGACTTCACACACCTCCATTCGATGACTTCACACACCTCCAATCTTTGACTTCACACACCTCCATTTTGACTTCACACACCTCCATTCTATGACTTCGCACACCTCCACTCTGACTTCACACACCTCCATTCTGTGACTTTACACACCTCCATTCCATGACTTCACATACCTCCATTCTATGAGTTCACACACCTCCATTCTATGAGTTCACACACCTCCATTCTGTGACTTCACATACGTCCATTCTATGACTTCACACACCTATATTCTGTTACTTCACACACCTGCATTCTATGACTTCACACACCTCCATTCTATGACTTCACACACCTACATTGTGACTCCACACACCTCTATTCTATGAGTTCAAACACCTGCATTGTGACTTCACACACCTCCATTCTATGACTTCACTCACACACCTCCATTCTGACTTCACGCACCTCCATTCTGACTTCACACAACTCCATTGTGACTTCACACACCTCCATTCTATGAGTTCACACACCTCCATTCTGACTTCACACACCTCCATTCTGTGACTTCACACTGCTCCTTTCTGAATTCACACACCTCCATTCTATGACTTCACACACTTCCATTCTATGACTTCACACCTCCTTTCTGAGTTGGCACACCTCCATTCGATGACTTCACACACCTTCATTCTTTGACTTCACACACCTCCATTCAGTGACTTCACACACCTCCATTCTCTGACTTCACACACCTCCATTCCGTGACTTCTTACACCTCCATTTTTACTTCACACACCTCCATTCTATGAGTTCACACACCCACATTCTGACTTCAGACATCTACATTCTATGCCTTCACATACCTCCATTCTGACTTAACACACCTCCATTCTATGACTTGGCACACTTCCACTCTGACTTCACACACCTCCATTCTGTGACTTGACACACCTCCATTCCGTGACTTCACACACCTCCATTCGATGACTTCACACACCTCCAATCTTTGACTTCACACACCTCCATTTTGACTTCACACACCTCCATTCTATGACTTCGCACACCTCCACTCTGACTTCACACACCTCCATTCTCTGACTTTACACACCTCCATTCCATGACTTCACATACCTCCATTCTATGAGTTCACACACCTCCATTCTATGAGTTCACACACCTCCATTTTGACTTCACACACCTCCATTCTATGACTTTACACACCGTCATTATTATTTCAGAAACATCCATTCTATGACTTCACACACCTCCTTTCTTTGACATCTATGCCTCTCTTCTGTGACTTCACACAACTCCATTCTTAATTCACACACCTCCATTCTGTGACTTTACACTACTCTATTCTCTGACTTCACACACCTCCATCTATGACTTCACACACCTCCATTCTGTGACTTCACATACTCCATTCTATGACTTCACAGACCTACATTCTGTGACTTCACACACCTCCATTCTATGACTTCACACACCTCCATTCTATGACTTCACACACCTACATTGTGACTCCACACACCTCCCTTTCATGACTTCCCTCACATCCATTCTATGAGTTCACACATCTCCATTCTATGAGTTCACACACCTCCATTTGGACTTCACAAACCTCCATTCTATGGCTTCACACACCTCCATTCTTACTTCAGAAACATCCATTCTGTGACTTCACACACCTCCATTCTGACTTCACACACCTCCATTGTATGACTTCACACACCTCCATTCTATGACTTCACACAGTACCATTGTGACGTCACACACCTCCATTCTATGAGTTCACACATCTCCATTCTATGACTTCACACACCTCCATTCTGACTTCTCACACCTCTATTCTATGACTTCGCACACCTCCATTCTGACTTCACACACTTCCATTCTATGACTTCACAGACCTCGAATCTGTGACTTCACTCACCTCCACTCTATGACTTCACACTTCATTCTATGACTTCCCACATCTCCTTTCTATGACTTCACCGACCTCCATTCTATGACTTCACAATTCCATTCTGACTTCACACACCTAGATTCTGTGACTTCACACACCTCCATTCTAACTTCACACACCTCCATTCTATGACTTCACATACCTCCATTCTGACTTCACACACCTCCATTCAGACTTCACACACCTCCATTCTGTGACTTCACACACCTCATTCCGTGATTTCACACTCCTCCATTCGATGACTTCACACACCTCCATTCTCTGACTTCACACACCTCCATTCTATGAGTTCACACACCTCCCTTCTATGACATCACAGACCTCCATTCTCTGACTTCACACCTCCATTCTGAGTTCAAACACCTCCATTCTGTGACTTCACACACCTCCATTTTGACTTCACACACCTCCATTCTATGACTTCACACACTTCCATTCTGTGACTTCACACACCTCCATTCTGACTTTACACACCTCCATTCTATGACTTCCACACCTCCATTCTGTGACTTCACACACCTCCATTCTTTGTCTTCACACACCTCCATTATGACTTCACACACCTTCATTGTGACTTCACCAAACTCCATCCTGTGATTTCACACACCTCACTTCTGTGACTTCACACACCTCCAGTCTATGACTTCCCACACCTCCATTCTATGACTTCACACACCTCCATTCTATGAATTCACACACTTCCTTTCTATGACTTCACATACCTCCATTCTATGACTTCACACACCTCCATTCTATGACTTCACACACCTGCATTCTGGCTTCACACACCTCCATTCTATGACTTCATAAACCTCCATTCTATGACTTCATACACCAACAATGTATGACTTCACACACTTATATTCTGTGACTTCACACATCTCCATTCTGACTTCACACACCTCTATTCTATGACTTCACACACCTGCATTCTGACTTCACACACCTCCATTCTATGACTTCATACACCTCCATTCTATGACTTCATACACCACTATTCTATGACTTCAACCACCTCCATTCTGTGACTTCACTCATCTCCATTTTGACTTCACACACCTCCATTCTATGACTTCACACACCTCAATTCTATGACTTCACACATCTCCTTTCTGTAACTTCACACACTTCCAATGTTTGACTTCACAAACCTCCATTACATGACTTCACACACCCCCATTCTATGACTTCACACACCTCCATTCTTTGACTTCACACACCTCCATTTTGACTTCACACACCTCCATTCTGTGACTTCACCCACTTCCATTTGTGACGTCACACACCACCATTTTGACTTCACACACCTCCAATCTGTGACTTCACACACCTCCATTCTGTGACTTCACACACCTCCATTTTTACTTCACACACTTCCATTCTGTGACTTCACACACCTCCATTCTGTGACTTCACACACCTCCATTGTTTGACTTAACACACCTCCATTCTGTGACTTCACGTACCTCCATTCCATGACTTCACACACCTCCATTCTTTGACTTCACAAACCTCCATTCTATGACTTCATACCCGTTCATTCTGTGAGTTCACACACCTCCACCCTATGACTTCACACACCTCCATTCTATGACTTCACACATCCATTTTGATTTCACACACCTCCAACATATGACTTCAAACATCTCAATTCTGTGACATCACATACCTCCATTCTATGACTTCATTCCAGTACATTCTGCGAGTTCACACACCTCCATTCTATGAGTTCACACACCTGCATTGTGACTTCACACACCTCCATTCTATGACTTCTCAAACCTCCATTCTGACTTCACACACCTCCATTCTGACTTCACACATCTCCATTGTGACTTCACAGACCTCCATTATATGAGTTCACACTCCTCCATTCTGACTTCACACACCTCCATTCTGTGACTTCACACTGCTCCATTCTGAATTCACACCCCTCCATTCTATGACTTCACACACTTCCATTCTATGACTTCACACCTCCGTTCTGAGTTTACACACCACCATTCGATGACTTCACACACCTCCATTCTTTGACTTCACACACCTCCATTGTGACTTCACACACCTCCATTCTGTGACTTCACACACCTTCATTCCGTGACTTCACACACCTCCATTGTGACTTCACACACCTCCATTCTATGAGTTCACACACCTCCATTCTGACTTCACACACCTCCATTCTATGCCTTCACACACCTCCATTCTGACTTCACACACCTCAATTCTATGACTTCGCACACCTCCATTCTGACTTCACACACCTCCATTCTGTGACTTCACACACCTCCATTCCGTGACTTCACACACCTCCATTCGAATACTTCACACACCTCCATTCTTTGACTTCACACACCTCCATTTTGACTTCACACACCTCCATTCTGTGACTTCACACACCTACATTCGGTGACTTCACACACCTCCATTCTGTGACTTCACACACCTCCATTTTGACATCACACACTTCCATTCTGTGACTTCACACACCTCCATTTTGTGACTTTACACACCTCCATTTCATGACTTCCCTCACATCCATTCTATGAGTCCACACATCTCCATTCTATGAGTTCACACACCTCCATTTGGACTTCACAAACCTCCATTCTATGACTTCACACACCTCCATTCTTACTTCAGAAACATCCATTCTGTGACTTCACACACCTCCATTCTGACTTCACACACCTCCATTGTATGACTTCACACACCTCCATTCTATGACTTCACACAGTGACATTGTGACGTCACACACCTCCATTCTATGAGTTCACACACCTCCATTCTATGACTTCACACACCTCCATTCTGACTTCACACACCTCTATTCTATGACTTCACACTTCATTCTATGACTTCCCACATCTCCTTTCTATGACTTCACCGACCTCCATTCTATGACTTCACAATTCCATTCTGACTTCACACACCTAGATTCTGTGACTTCACACACCTCCATTCTGACTTCACACACCTCATTCCGTGATTTCACACTCCTCCATTCGATGACTTCACACACCTCCATTCTCTGACTTCACACACCTCCATTTTGACTTCACACACCTCCATTCTGTGACTTCACACACCTGCATTTTGTGACTTCACACACCTCCATTTTTGACTTCACACACCTCCATTGTTGGACTTCACACACCTCCAATCCAGGACTTCACATACCTCCATTCTATGAGTTCACACACCTCCCTTCTATGACATCAGAGACCTCCATTCTCTGACTTCACACACCTCCATTCTGAGTTCAAACACCTCCATTCTGTGACTTCACACACCTCCATTTTGACTTCACACACCTCCATTCTATGACTTCACACACTTCCATTCTATGACTTCACACACCTCCATTCTGACTTTACACACCTCCATTCTATGACTTCCACACCTCCATTCTGTGACTTCACACACCTCCATTCTTTGTCTTCACACACCTCCATTATGACTTCACACACCTTCATTGTGACTTCACCCAACTCCATCCTGTGATTTCCTACACCTCCCTTTGTGACTTCACACACCTCCAGTCTATGACTTCCCACACCTCCATTCTATGACTTCACACACCTCCGTTCTATGACTTCACACACCTCCATTCTGTGACTTCATACAACTCCATTCTGAGTTCACAAACCTCCATTCTGTGACTTCACACACCTCCGTTATGTGACTTCACACACCCCGATTCTCTGACTTCACACACCTCCATCTATGACTTCACACACCTCCATTCTGTGACTTCACATACGTCCATTCTATAACTTCACACACTTCTACATTCTGTGACTTCACACACCTCCATTCTATGACTTCACACACCTCCATTCTATGACTTCACACACCTACATTGTGACTCCACACACCTCTATTCTATGAGTTCAAACACCTGCATTGTGACTTCACACACCTCCATTCTATGACTTCACACACCTCCATTCTGACTTCACGCACCTCCATTCTGACTTCACACAACTCCATTGTGACTTCACACACCTCCATTCTGTGACTTCACACTGCTCCTTTCTGAATTCACACACCTCCATTCTATGACTTCACACACTTCCATTCTATGACTTCACACCTCTTTTCTGAGTTGACACACCTCCATTCGATGACTTCACACACCTCCATTCTTTGACTTCACACACCTCCATTCAGTGACTTCACACACCTCCATTCTCTGACTTCACACACCTCCATTCCGTGACTTCTTACACCTCCATTTTTACTTCACACACCTCCATTCTATGAGTTCACACACCTCCATTCTGACTTCAGACACCTCCATTCTATGCCTTCACATACCTCCATTCTGACTTAACACACCTCCATTCTATGACTTCGCACACCTCCACTCTGACTTCACACACCTCCATTCTGTGACTTTACACACCTCCATTCCGTGACTTCACACACCTCCATTCGATGACTTCACACACCTCCAATCTTTGACTTCACACACCTCCATTTTGACTTCACACACCTCCATTCTTTGACTTTACACACCTCCATTCCGTGACTTCACACACCTCCATTCGATGACTTCACACACCTCCAATCTTTGACTTCACACACCTCCATTTTGACTTCACACACCTCCATTCTATGACTTCGCACACCTCCACTCTGACTTCACACACCTCCATTCTGTGACTTTACACACCTCCATTCCATGACTTCACATACCTCCATTCTATGATTTCACACACCTCCATTCTATGAGTTCACACACCTCCATTTTGACTTCACACACCTCCATTCTATGACTTTACACACCGTCATTATTATTTCATAAAAATCCATTCTATGACTTCACACACCTCCTTTCTTTGACATCTATGCCTCTCTTCTGTGACTTCACACAACTCCATTCTATGACTTCATACCCGTCCATTCTGTGAGTTCACACACCTCCATTCTATGAATTCACACAATTCCATTCTGACTTCATCCAACTCCATTCTATGACTTTACACACCTTCATTCTCCGACTTCACACCCCTCCAATTTGACTTCACACACCTCCATTGTTGGACTTCACACACCTCCATTCCATGACTTCACATACCTCCATTCTATGAGTTCACACACCTCCATTCTATGAATTCACACACCTCCATTTTGACTTCACACACCTCCATTCTATGATTTTACACACCGTCATTCTTATTTCAGAAACATCCATTCTATAACTTCACACACCTCCTTTCTTTGATATCACAAGCCTCTCTTCTGTGACTTCACACAACTTCATTCTGAGTTCACACACCTCCATTCTGTGACTTCACACACCTCCATTCTGACTTCACATACCTCCATTCTATGACTTCACACACTTCCATTCTATGACTTCACACACCTCCATTCTGTGCCTTCACACAACTCCATTCTGTGACTTCCCACACCTCCATTCTGTGACTTCACCCAACTTGATTCTCTGACTTCACACACCTCCATTCTATGACTTCACACACCTCCATTCTGTGACTTCACACACCTCCGTTCTATGACTTCACACACCTCCATTCTGTGACTTCATACACCTCCATTCTGAGTTCACAAACCTGCATTCTGTGACTTCACACACCTCCGTTCTGTGACTTCACACACCCCGATTCTCTGACTTCACACACCTCCATCTATGACTTCACACACCTCCATTCTGTGACTTCACATACGTCCATTCTATGACTTCACACACCTACATTCTGTGACCTCACACATCTCCATTCTATGACTTCACACACCTCCATTCTATGATTTCACACACCTACATTGTGACTCCACACACCTCTATTCTATGAGTTCAAACACCTGCATTGTGACTTCACACACCTCCATTCTATGAGTTCACACACCTCCATTCTGACTTCACAAACCTCCATTCTGTGACTTCACACTGCTCCTTTCTGAATTCACACACCTCCATTCTATGACTTCACACACTTCCATTCTATGACTTCACACCTCCTTTCTGAGTTGACACACCTCCATTCGATGACTTCACACACCTCCATTCTTTGACTTCACACACCTCCATTCTTTGACTTCACACACCTCCATTCAGTGACTTCACACACCTCCATTCTCTGACTTCACACACTTCCATTCCGTGACTTCTTACACCTCCATTTTTACTTCACACACCTCCATTCTATGAGTTCACACACCTCCATTCTGACTTCAGACACCTCCATTCTATGCCTTCACATACCTCCATTCTGACTTAACACACCTCCATTCTATGACTTCGCACACCTCCACTCTGACTTCACACACCTCCATTCTGTGACTTTACACACCTCCATTCCGTGACTTCACACACCTCCATTCGATGACTTCACACACCTCCAATCTTTGACTTCACACACCTCCATTTTGACTTCACACACCTCCATTCTGTGACTTTACACACCTCCATTCCGTGACTTCACACACCTCCATTCGATGACTTCACACACCTCCAATCTTTGACTTCACACACCTCCATTTTGACTTCACACACCTCCATTCTATGACTTAGCACACCTCCACTCTGACTTCACACACCTCCATTCTGTGACTTTACACACCTCCATTCCATGACTTCACATACCTCCATTCTATGAGTTCACACCCCTCCATTCTATGAGTTCACACACCTCCATTTTGACTTCACACACCTCCATTCTATGACTTTACACACCGTCATTATTATTTCAGAAACATCTATTCTATGACTTCACAAACCTCCTTTCTTTGACATCTATGCCTCTCTTCTGTGACTTCACACAACTCCATTCTTAATTCACACACCTCCATTCTGTGACTTTACACTACTCTATTCTCTGACTTCACACACCTCCATCTATGACTTCACACACCTCCATTCTGTGACTTCACATACTCTATTCTATGACTTCACACACCTACATTCTGTGACTTCACACACCTCCATTCTATGACTTCACACACCTCCATTCTATGACTTCACACACCTACATTGTGAATCCACACACCTCCATTTCATGACTTCCCTCACCTCCATTCTATGAGTTCACACATCTCCATTGTATGAGTTCACACACCTCCATTTGGACTTCACAAACCTCCATTCTATGACTTCACACACCTCCATTCTTACTTCAGAAACATCCATTCTGTGACTTCACACACCTCCATTCTGACTTCACACACCTCCATTGTATGACTTCACACACCTCCATTCTATGACTTCACACAGTGACATTGTGACGTCACACACCTCCATTCTATGAGTTCACACACCTCCATTCTATGACTTCACACACCTCCATTCTGACTTCACACACCTCTATTCTATGACTTCACACTTCATTCTATGACTTCCCACATCTCCTTTCTATGACTTCACCGACCTCCATTCTATGACTTCACAATTCCATTCTGACTTCACACACCTAGATTCTGTGACTTCACACACCTCCATTCTGACTTCACACACCTCCATTCTGTGACTTCACACACCTCATTCCGTGATTTCACACTCCTCCATTCGATGACTTCACACACCTCCATTCTCTGACTTCACACACCTCCATTTTGACTTCACACACCTCCATTCTGTGACTTCACACACCTGCATTTTGTGACTTCACACACCTCCATTTTTGACTTCACACACCTCCATTGTTGGACTTCACACACCTCCAATCCAGGACTTCACATACCTCCATTCTATGAGTTCACACACCTCCCTTCTATGACATCAGAGACCTCCATTCTCTGACTTCACACACCTCCATTCTGAGTTCAAACACCTCCATTCTGTGACTTCACACACCTCCATTTTGACTTCACACACCTCCATTCTATGACTTCACACACTTCCATTCTATGACTTCACACACCTCCATTCTGACTTTACACACCTCCATTCTATGACTTCCACATCTCCATTCTGTGACTTCACACACCTCCATTCTTTGTCTTCACACACCTCCATTATGACTTCACACACCTTCATTGTGACTTCACCCAACTCCATCCTGTGATTTCCTACACCTCCCTTTGTGACTTCACACACCTCCAGTCTATGACTTCCCACACCTCCATTCTATGACTTCACACACCTCCGTTCTATGACTTCACACACCTCCATTCTGTGACTTCATACAACTCCATTCTGAGTTCACAAACCTCCATTCTGTGACTTCACACGCCTCCGTTATGTGACTTCACACACCCCGATTCTCTGACTTCACACACCTCCATCTATGACTTCACACACCTCCATTCTGTGACTTCACATACGTCCATTCTATGACTTCACACACCTACATTCTGTGACTTCACACACCTCCATTCTATGACTTCACACACCTCCATTCTATGACTTCACACACCTACATTGTGACTCCACACACCTCTATTCTATGAGTTCAAACACCTGCATTGTGACTTCACACACCTCCATTCTATGACTTCACACACCTCCATTCTGACTTCACGCACCTCCATTCTGACTTCACACAACTCCATTGTGACTTCACACACCTCCATTCTGTGACTTCACACTGCTCCTTTCTGAATTCACACACCTCCATTCTATGACTTCACACACTTCCATTCTATGACTTCACACCTCTTTTCTGAGTTGACACACCTCCATTCGATGACTTCACACACCTCCATTCTTTGACTTCACACACCTCCATTCAGTGACTTCACACACCTCAATTCTCTGACTTCACACACCTCCATTCCGTGACTTCTTACACCTCCATTTTTACTTCACACACCTCCATTCTATGAGTTCACACACCTCCATTCTGACTTCAGACACCTCCATTCTATGCCTTCACATACCTCCATTCTGACTTCCCACACCTCCATTCTATGATTTCACACACCTCCATTCTATGACTTCACACACCTCCATTCTGTGACTTCACACACCTCCATTCTGAGTTCAAACACCTCCGTTCTGTGACTTAACACACCTCCATTCTGTGACTTCTCACACCTCCATTCTGAGTTCGCACACCTCCATTCTGTGATTTCACACACCTCCATTCTCACTTCACACAGCTCCATTCTATGACTTCACACACCTCCATTCTGTGCCTTCACACACCTCCATTCTATGACTTAACACACCTTCATTCTTACTTAACAAACATCCATTCTATGACTTCACACACCTCCATTCTATGACTTCACACACCTCCATTCTATGACTTCACACACCTCCATTCTGTGACTTCACACACCTCAATTCTGTGACTTCACACACCTCCATTATGACTTCACACATATCCATTCTATGACTTCACACACCTCCATTCTATGACTTCACAAACCTCCATTCTGTGACTTCACTCACCTCCATTCTGAGTTCACACACCTCCATTCTGTGACTTCACACACCTCCAATCTGACTTCACACAACTCAATTCTATGACTTCACACACCTCCATTCTGTGACTTCACACACCTGCATTCTATGACTTCACACACCTCCATTGTGACTTCACACACCTCCATTGTATGAGTTCACACACCTCCATTCTGACTTCACACAGCTCCATTCTATGACTTCACCCACCTCCATTCTGACCTCACACACCTCCATTCTATGACTTCACACACCTCCATTATATGACTTCACACACCTCCATTCTGTGACTTCAAACACCTCCATTCTATGACTTCACACACCTCCATTCTGTGACTTCACACACCTACATTGTGACTTCACAGACCTCCATTCTATGAGTTCACACAAATGCATTGTGAATTCACACACCTCCATTCTGACTTCACACACCTCCATTCTGACTTCACACACCTCAATTCTGTGACTTCACACAACTCCATTCTATGATTTCACACACCTCCATTCTATGACTTCACACACCTCCATTCTATGACTTCACACACGTCCTTAATGAGTTGACAAACCTCCATTCTGTGACTTGACACACCTCCATTGTGACTTCACACACCTCCATTTTATGACTTCACAAACTTCCATTCTGTGACTTCAAAAACCTCCATTCTATGACTTCACACACCTGCATTGTGACTTCACACACCATCATTCTGTGAGTTCACACACCGCCGTTCTGACTTCACTCACCTCCATTCTATAACTTCACACAGCTCCATTCTGACTTCACACAGCTCCATTCTATGACTTTGCACACATCTATTCTGACTTCACACACCTCCATGCTGTGACTTCACACACCTCCATTCTGATTTCACACACCTCCATTCTCTGACGTCAAACACCTCCATTCTGTGACTTCACACACCTCCATTCTATGACTTCACACACCTCCATTCTATGAGTTCACACACCCCCATTGTGTGACTTCACACACCTCCATTCTATGACTTCACACACCTCCATTCTGTGACTTCACACACCTACATTCTGAGTTCACACACCTCCATTTTGTGATTTCACACACCTCCATTCTGTGATTTCACACACCTCCATTCTATGACTTCACACACCTAAATTCTATGACTTCACAAACCTCCATTCTATGACTTCACACACCTCCATTCTGTGACTTCACACACCTGCATTCTATGACCTCACTCACCTCCATTCTATGACTTCGCACACCTGCATTGTGACTTCACACACCTCCATTCTATGAGTTCACACACCTCCATTCTGACTTCACACA
The DNA here is from genome assembly GCA_024803745.1 of Megascapheus bottae. NCBI lineage: Eukaryota > Metazoa > Chordata > Mammalia > Rodentia > Geomyidae > Megascapheus > Megascapheus bottae. Next base: position 117,295 of record JANJXV010000855.1, on the reverse strand, counting down.
CCTCCATTCTGACTTCACACACCTCCATTCTATGACTTCACACAACTCCATCTGACTTCACACACCTCCCTTCCATGACTTCAAACACCTCCATTCGATGAATTCACACACCTCGATTCATTGTCTTCATGCACCTCCATTCTATGAGTTCACACACCTCCATTCTGTGACTTCACACACCTTTATTGTTTGACTTCACACACCTCCATTTTTTAACTTCACACACCTCCATTCCATGACTTCACACACCTCCCTTCCATGACTTCACACACCTCCATTCGATGAATTCACAGACCTCCATTCATTGTCTTCATGCACCTCCATTCTATGAGGTCACACACCTCCATTCTGTGACTTTACACACCTCCATTCTATGACTTCACACACCTCCAGTCTTTGACTTCACACACCTCCATTCTGAGTTAACAAACCTCCATTCTGTGACTTAACGCACCTTCATTCTGTGACTTCACACACGTCCATTCTATGACTTCACACACCTCCATTCTATGAGTTCACACACGTCCATTCTATGACTTTACACACCTCCAGTCTTTGACTTCACAACCCTCCATTCTGTGACTTCACACACCTCCATTCTATAACTTCACACACCTCCATTGTGACTTCCCACACCTCCAATCTGAGTTCACGCACCTCCGTTCTGACTTCACACACCTCCATTCTATGACTTAACACACTTTCATTCTTACTTAAAAAACATCCATTCTATGACTTCACACACCTCCATTCTATGACTTCACACACCTCCATTCTATGACTTCACACACTTCCATTCTGTGACTTCACACACCTCAATTCTGTGACTTTACACACCTACATTATGACTTCACACATATCCATTCTATGACTTCACACACCTCCATTCTAGACTTCACACACCTCCATTCTGTGACTTCACTCACCTCCATTCTGAGTTCACACACTTCCATTCTGTGACTTCACACACCTCCATTATGACTTCACACATATCCATTCTATGACTTCACACACCTCCATTCTAAGACTTCACACACCTCCATTCTGTGACTTCACTCACCTCCATTCTGAGTTCACACACCTCCATTCTGTGACTTCACACACGTCCAATCTGACTTCACACAGCTCCATTCTATGACTTCACACACCTCCATTCTGTGACTTCACACACCTCCATTCTGTGACTTCACACACCTCCATTCTATGAGTTCACACACCTCCATTCTATAACTTCACACAACTCGATTCTGTGACTTCACACACCTCCATTGTATGACTTCACAAACCTCCGTTTTGACTTCACACACGTCCATTCTGTGCCTTCACACACCTCCCTTACGTGACTTCACACACCTCCATTCTATGACTTCACTCACCTCCATTCTATGACATCACACACCTCCATTCTATGACTTCACACACTTCCATTCTATGACTTCACACACCTCCAGTCTATGACTTCACAAACCTCCATTCTATGACTTCACACACCTGCACTCTGACTTCACACACCTCCATTCTATGACTTCATACACCTCCCTTCTATGACTTCATACACCAACATTCTATGCCTTCACACACCTCCACTCTGTGACTTCACAAATCTCCATTCTGACTTCACACTCCTCCATTCTATGACTTCACACACCTCCATTCTATGACTTCACACATCTCCTTTTTGTAACTTCCCACACTTCCAATGTTTGACTTCAAGAACCTCCATTCCATGATTTCACACACCTCCATTCTATGAGTTCACACACCTCCATTCTTTGACTTCACACACCTCCATTTTGACTTCACACACCTACATTCTGTGACTTCACACACCTCCATTTGTGACTTCACACACCACCATTTTGACTTCACACACCTCCATTCTGTGACTTCACACACCTCCATTCTTTGAGTTCACACACCTCTATTTTGACTTCACACACTTCCATTCTGTGACTTCACACACCTCCATTCTGTGACTTCACACACCACTATTGTTTGACTTCACACACCTCCATTCTTTGACTTCACACACCTCCATTCTATGACTTCACCCACCTTCATTCTTAATTCAGAAACATCCATTTTATGACTTCCCGCAACTACATTCTCTGACTTCGCAAACCTTCATTCTGTGACTTCACACACCTCCATTCTGTGTTCACACACCTCCATTCGGTGACTTCACACACCTCCAGTCTGACTTCACACACCTCCATTCTGTGACTTCACACACCTCTATTCTATGAATTCACACACATTCATTCTATGACTTCACACACCTCCATTCTGTGACTTTACACACCTCCATTCTGAGTTCACACACCTCCATTCTTTGACTTCACACACCTCCAATCTGTTACTTCCCACACCTCCATTCTGTGACTTCACACACCTCCGTTCTATGACTTCACACACCTCCCTTCTATGACTTCACACACCTCCATTCTGTGATTTCACACACCTCCATTCTATGACTTTACACACCTCCATTCTATGACTTCACACACCTCCAATATATGACTACAAACACCTGAATTCTGTGACTTCACACACCTCCATTCTATGGCTTCATACCCGTCAATTCTGTGACTTCACACACCTCAGTTCTCTGACTTCACACACGTCCATTCTATGACTTCACCCACCTCCATTCTGTGACTTCACACACCTCCAATTTGACTTTACATACCTCCATTCTATGATTTCACAAACCTCCATTTTCTGACTTCACACAACTCCATTCTGTGATTTCACAAACCTCCATTCTATGATTTCACACACCTCCATTTTATGACGTCACACACCTCCATTTTGACTTCACTCACCTCCATTATGTGACTTCACACTCCTCCCTTCGGTGACTTCACACACCTCCATTCTTTGACTTCACACATCTACATTCTATGACTTCACACACCTCCATTCTGTGACTTCACACGCCTCCGTTTTGTCTTCACACACCTCCATTTTGTGACTTCACACACCTACATTCTGTGACTTCACACTCCTCTATTGTTTAACTTCACACAGCTCCATTCTTTGACTTCACACACCTCCATTCCATGAGTTCACACACCTCCATTCTATGAGTTCACACACCTCCCTTCTATTAGTTCACACACCTCCATTTTGACTTCACACACCTCCATTCTATGACTTCACACACCTTCATTCTTACTTCAGAAAGTTCCATTCTATGACTTCACACACCTCCATTGTATGACTTCACAATCCTCCGTTCTGTGACCTCACACACCTTCATTTTGAGGTCACACACCTCCATTCTGTGACTTCACACACCTCCATTCTGACTTCACACACCTCCATTCTATGTCTTCACACACTTCCTTTCTGTGACTTCACACACCTCCGTTCTGTGACTTCACACACCTCCATTCTATGACTTCACACACCTCCATTTTGTGACTTCACACACCTCCATTCTATGACTTCACACACCTCCATTCTGTGACTTTACACACCTCCATTCTGGGTTCACACACCTCCAATCTGTGACTTCACACACCTCCATTCTGTAACTTCACACACCTCCATTCTATGACTTCACACACCTCCAATCTGTGACTTCACACACCTCCATTCTGTGACTTCACACACCTCCATTCTATGACTTCACACACCTCCATTCTATGACTTCACACACGTCCATTCTATGATTTTACACACCTCCATTCTGTGATTTCACACACCTCCATTCTATAACTTCACACACCTCGATTCTTTGACTTCACACACCTCCATTCTATGACTTCACAAACCTCCATTTTGACTTCACACACGTCCATTCTGTGCCTTCACACACCTCCCTTACGTGACTTCACACACCTCCATTCTATGACTTCACACACCTCCATTCTATGACATCACACACCTCCATTCTATGACTTCACACACTTCCATTCTATGACTTCACACACCTCCAGTCTATGAGTTCACAAACCTCCATTCTATGACTTCACACACCTGCACTCTGACTTCACACACCTCCATTCTATGACTTCATACACCTCCCTTCTATGACTTCATACACCAACATTCTGTGCCTTCACACACCTCCACTCTGTGACTTCACAAATCTCCATTCTGACTTCACACTCCTCCATTCTATGACTTCACACACCTCCATTCTATGACTTCACACATCTCCTTTTTGTAACTTCCCACACTTCCAATGTTTGACTTCAAGAACCTCCATTCCATGATTTCACACACCTCCATTCTATGAGTTCACACACCTCCATTCTTTGACTTCACACACCTCCATTTTGACTTCACACACCTACATTCTGTGACTTCACACACCTCCATTTGTGACTTCACACACCACCATTTTGACTTCACACACCACCATTCTGTGACTTCACACACCTCCATTCTTTGACTTCACACACCTCTATTTTGACTTCACACACTTCCATTCTGTGACTTCACACACCTCCATTCTGTGACTTCACACACCACTATTGTTTGACTTCACACACCTCCATTCTTTGACTTCACACACCTCCATTCCACGACTTCACACACCTCCATTCGATGAGTTCACAAACATCCATTCTATGAGTTCACACACCTCCAGTCTGACTTCACACACCTCCATTCTATGACTTCACCCACCTTCATTCTTAATTCAGAAACATCCATTTTATGACTTCTCGCAACTCCATTCAGTGACTTCGCAAACCTTCATTCTGTGACTTCACACACCTCCAGTCTGAGTTCACACACCTCCATTCCGTGACTTCACACACCTCCAGTCTGACTTCACACACCTCCATTCTGTGACTTCACACACCTCCATTCTATGAATTCACACACATCCATTCTATGACTTCACACATCTCCATTCTGTGACTTTACACACCTCCATTCTGAGTTCACACACCTCCATTCTTTGACTTCACACACCTCCAATCTGTTACTTCCCACACCTCCATTCTGTGACTTCACACACCTCCGTTCTATGACTTCACACACCTCCCTTCTATGACTTCACACACCTCCATTCTGTGATTTCACACACCTCCATTGTATGACTTCACACACCTCCATTCTATGACTTCACACACCTCCAATATATGACTACAAACACCTGAATTCTGTGACTTCACACACCTCCATTCTATGACTTCATACTTGTCAATTCTGTGACTTCACAAACCTCAGTTCTCTGACTTCACACACGTCCATTCTATGACTTCACCCACCTCCATTCTATGACTTCACACACCTCCAATTTGACTTTACATACCTCCATTCTATGATTTCACAAACCTCCATTCTCTGACTTCACACACCTCCATTCTGTGATTTCACAAACCTCCATTCTATGATTTCACACACCTCCATTTTATGACGTCACACACCTCCATTTTGACTTCACTCACCTCCATTATGTGACTTCACACTCCTCCCTTCGGTGATTTCACACACCTCCATTCTTTGACTTCACACATCTACATTCTATGACTTCACACACCTCCATTCTGTGACTTCACACACCTCCATTCTGAGTTCACATACCTCCATTCTGTAACTCAACACACCGCCATTCTGACTTCACACACCTCCATTTTGACTTCACACACCTCATTTCTTGACTTCACACACCTCCATGCTGACTTCACACACCTCCATTCTATGACTTCACACAGCTCTATTCTATGACTTCACACACCTCCATTCTGAGTTCACACACCTCCATTCTGTGACTTCACACAACTCCATTCTGACTTTACACATCTCCATTGTATGACTTCACACACCTCCATTCTGTGACTTCACACACCTCCATTCTCTGACTTCACACACCTTAATTGTTACTTCAGAAACATCCATTCTATGACTTCGGCCACCTCCATTCTGTGACTTCACACACCTCCATTCTGTGACTTCACACACCTCAATTCTGTGACTTCACACACCTCCATTTTGACTTAACACACCTCCATTCTATGACTTCACACACCTCCATTCTATGACTTTACACACCTCCATTCTGTGACTTCACACACCTCCATTCTGACTTCACCCAGCCCCATTCTATGACTTCACACACCTCCATTCTGTGACTTCACACACCTCCATTTTATGACTTCACACACCTCGATTGTGATTTCACAAACCTCCATTCTATGAGTTCACATACCTCCATTCTGTGACTTCACACACCTCCATTCTATGACTTCACACACCTTAATTCTATGACTTCACACACCTCCATTCTGACTTCACACACCTCCATTCTGTGACTTCACACACCTCCATTCTATGATTTCACACACCTCCATTCTATGACTTCACACACCTCCAATACATGACTTCAAACACCTCAATTCTGTGACTTCACACACCTCCATTCTATGACTTCCACACCTCCATTCTGTGACTTCACACACCTCCATTCTATGACTTCACACACCTCCATTGTGACTTCACACACCTCTATTCTATGAGTTCACACACCCCAATTCTGACTTCACAACACTCCATTCTATGACTTCACACACCTACATTCTGACTTCACACACCTCCATTCTATGACTTCGAACACCACCATTCTGACTTCACACTCCTCCATTCTGTGACTTCACACACCTCCATTCCATGACTTCACATACCTCCATTCGATGACTTCACACACCTCCATTTTGACTTCACACACCTCCACTCTGTGACTTCACACACCTCTATTTGTGACTTCACACACCACATTTTTGACTTCACACACCTCCATTCTGTGACTTCACACACCTCCATTCTGTGACTTCACACGACTCCGTTTTGTCTTCACACACCTCCATTTTGTGACTTCACACACCTACATTCTGTGACTTCACACTCCTCTATTGTTTGACTTCACACAGCTCCATTCTTTGACTTCACACACCTCCATTCCATGAGTTCACACAACTCCATTCTATTAGTTCACACACCTCCATTTTGACTTCACACACCTCCATTCTATGACTTCACACACCTTCATTCTTACTTCAGAAACTTCCATTCTATGACTTCACACACCTCCATTGTATGACTTCACAAACCTCCGTTCTGTGACCTCACACACCTTCATTTTGAGGTCACACACCTCCATTCTATGTCTTCACACACTTCCTTTCTGTGACTTCACACACCTCCATTCTGTGACTTCACACACCTCCATTCTATGACTTCACACACCTCCATTCTGTGACTTCACACACCTCCATTCTGTGACTTCACACACCTCCATTCTATGACTTCACACACCTCCATTCTGTGACTTTACACACCTCCATTCTGGGTTCACACACCTCCAATCTGTGACTTCACACACCTCCATTCTGTGACTTCACACACCTCCATTCTATGACTTCACACACCTCCATTCTGTGACTTTACACACCTCCATTCTGGGTTCACACACCTCCAATCTGTGACTTCACACACCTCCATTCTGTGACTTCACCCACCTCCATTCTATGACTTCACACACCTCCATTCTATGACTTCACACACGTCCATTCTATGATTTTACACACCTCCATTCTGTGACTTCACACACCTCCATTCTATAACTTCACACACCTCGATTCTGTGACTTCACACACCTCCATTCTGTGACTTCACACACCTCCATTCTATGACTTCACACACCTCCATTCTATAACTTAACACACCTACATTGTGACTTCACACCTCCATTCTATGAGTTCACACACCTGCATGTGACTTCACACACCTCCATTTTAACTTCACATGCCTCAGTTCTGTGACTTCACACACCTCCATTCTATGATTTCACACATTTCCATTCTATGACTTCACACACCTAGATTCTATGACTTCACACACCTCATTTCTGAGTTGCACACCTCCATTCTTTGATTTCGCACACCTCCAATGTGACTTCACACACCTCCATTCTATGACTTCACACACCTCCATTGTGACTTCACACACCTCCATTCTATGAGTTCACACACCTCCATTCTGACTTCACACACCTCCAATCTATGACTTCACACAGCTAAATTCTGACTTCACACCTCCATTTGTGACTTCACACTCCACAATTTTGACTTAACACACCTCCATTCTGTGACTTCACACACCTCCATTGTGTGACTTCACACACATCCATTTTGACTTCACACACTTCCATTCTTTGACTTCACACACCTCCATTCTGTGAATTCACACACCTCCATTCCATGACTTTCCACACCTCCATTCTAGGAGATTACACAGCAGCCTTCTATGAGTTCACACACCTACATTGTGACTTCACACACCTCCATTTTATGACTTCACACACCTTCATTTTTTCTTCAGAATCATCCATTCTATGACTTCACACACCTCCATTCTATGATTTCACAAAATTCCATTCTGTGACTTCACACACCTCCATTCTGACTTCACACACCTCCATTCTATGACTTCACACACTTCCATTCTATGACTTCACACACCTCCTTTCTGTGACTTCACACACCTCCATTGTGAGTTCACACACCTGCATTCTGTCACTTCACAAACCTCCATACTGTGACTTCACACACCTCCATTCTGTGACTTCACTCACCTCCATTTTTTGAATTCACATACCTCCATTCTTTCACTTCACACACCTCCATTTCATGACTTCACACACCTCCATTCCATGAGTTCACACACCTCCATTCTATGAGTTCACACACCACCATTTTGACTACACACCTCCATTCTGTGACTTCACACACCTCCATTCTGAGTTCACACACCCCCATTCTGTGACTTCACACACCTTCAATCTGTGACTTGACACACCTCCATTCTATTACTTCACACACCTCCATTCTATGACTTCACAAACCTCCAATATATGACTTCACACACCTCCATTCTGTGACTTCACACACCTCCATTCTATGACTTCACACACCTCCATTCTGTGACTTCACACACCTACATTGTGACGTCACAGACCTCCATTCTATGAGTTCACACAAATGCATTGTGAATTCACACACCTCCATTCTATGACTTCACACACCTCCATTCTGACTTCACACACCTCCATTCTGACTTCACAGACCTCAATTATGTGAATTCACACAACTCCATTCTATGATTTCACACCCCTCCATTCTATGACTTCACACACCTACATCTGTGACTTCACACACCTACTTTCTGAGTTGACACACCTCCATTCTATGACTTCACACACCTCCAATCTGACTTCACACACCTCCATTCTATGACTTCACACTCCTCCATTCTGTGACTTCAAAAACCTCCATTCTATGCCTTCACACACCTCCATTGTGACTTCACACACCATCATTCTATGAGTTCACACACCGCCATTCTGACTTCACTCACCTCCATTCTATGACTTCACACAGCTCCATTCTGACTTCACACAGCTCCATTCTATGACTTCGCACACATCTATTCTGACTTCACACACCTCCATTCTGTGACTTCACACACTTCCATTCTATGACTTCACACACCTCCATTCTATAACTTAACAAACCTATATTGTGACTTCATACACCTCCATTCTATGAGTTCACACACCTGCATTGTGACTTCACACACCTCCATTCTATGGCTTCACCCACCAACATTCCGACTTCACACACCTCCATTTTGACTTCACACGCCTCAGTTCTGTGCCTTCACACACCTCGATTCTATGATTTCACACACTTCCATTCTATGACTTCACACACCTAGATTCTATGACTTCACACACCTCATTTCTGAGTTAACACCCGTCCATTCTGTGATTTCACACACCTCCAATCTGACTTCACACACCTCCATTCTATGACTTCACACACCTCCATTTTGACTTCACACACCTCCACTCTGTGACTTCACACACCTCTATTTGTGACTTCACACACCACATTTTTGACTTCACACACCTCCATTCTGTGACTTCACACACCTCCATTCTGTGACTTCACACGACTCCGTTTTGTCTTCACACACCTCCATTTTGTGACATCACACACCTACATTCTGTGACTTCACACTCCTCTATTGTTTGACTTCACACAGCTCCATTCTTTGACTTCACAAACCTCCATTCCATGAGTTCACACACCTCCATTCTATGAGTTCACAAACCTCCCTTCTATTAGTTCACACACCTCCATTTTGACTTCACACACCTCCATTCTATGACTTCACACACCTTCATTCTTACTTCAGAAAGTTCCATTCTATGACTTCACACACCTCCATTGTATGACTTCACAAACCTCCGTTCTGTGACTTCACACACCTTCATTTTGAGGTCACACACCTCCATTCTGTGACTTTACACACCTCCATTCTGACTTCACACACCTCCATTCTATGTCTTCACACACTTCCTTTCTGTGACTTCACACACCTCCATTCTGTGACTTCACACACCTCCATTCTATGACTTCACACACCTCCATTCTGTGACTTCACACACCTCCATTCTGTGACTTCACACACCTCCATTCTATGACTTCACACACCTCCATTCTGTGACTTTACACACCTCCATTCTGGGTTCACACACCTCCATTCTGACTTCAGACACCTCCATTCTATGCCTTCACATACCTCCATTCTGACTTAACACACCTCCATTCTATGACTTCGCACACCTCCACTCTGACTTCACACACCTCCATTCTGTGACTTTACACACCTCCATTCCGTGACTTCACACACCTCCATTCGATGACTTCACACACCTCCAATCTTTGACTTCACACACCTCCATTTTGACTTCACACACCTCCATTCTTTGACTTTACACACCTCCATTCCGTGACTTCACACACCTCCATTCGATGACTTCACACACCTCCAATCTTTGACTTCACACACCTCCATTTTGACTTCACACACCTCCATTCTATGACTTCGCACACCTCCACTCTGACTTCACACACCTCCATTCTGTGACTTTACACACCTCCATTCCATGACTTCACATACCTCCATTCTATGATTTCACACACCTCCATTCTATGAGTTCACACACCTCCATTTTGACTTCACACACCTCCATTCTATGACTTTACACACCGTCATTATTATTTCATAAAAATCCATTCTATGACTTCACACACCTCCTTTCTTTGACATCTATGCCTCTCTTCTGTGACTTCACACAACTCCATTCTATGACTTCATACCCGTCCATTCTGTGAGTTCACACACCTCCATTCTATGAATTCACACAATTCCATTCTGACTTCATCCAACTCCATTCTATGACTTTACACACCTTCATTCTCCGACTTCACACCCCTCCAATTTGACTTCACACACCTCCATTGTTGGACTTCACACACCTCCATTCCATGACTTCACATACCTCCATTCTATGAGTTCACACACCTCCATTCTATGAATTCACACACCTCCATTTTGACTTCACACACCTCCATTCTATGATTTTACACACCGTCATTCTTATTTCAGAAACATCCATTCTATAACTTCACACACCTCCTTTCTTTGATATCACAAGCCTCTCTTCTGTGACTTCACACAACTCCATTCTGAGTTCACACACCTCCATTCTGTGACTTCACACACCTCCATTCTGACTTCATATACCTCCATTCTATGACTTCACACACTTCCATTCTATGACTTCACACACCTCCATTCTGTGCCTTCACACAACTCCATTCTGTGACTTCCCACACCTCCATTCTGTGACTTCACCCAACTTGATTCTCTGACTTCACACACCTCCATTCTATGACTTCACACACCTCCATTCTGTGACTTCACACACCTCCGTTCTATGACTTCACACACCTCCATTCTGTGACTTCATACACCTCCATTCTGAGTTCACAAACCTGCATTCTGTGACTTCACACACCTCCGTTCTGTGACTTCACACACCCCGATTCTCTGACTTCACACACCTCCATCTATGACTTCACACACCTCCATTCTGTGACTTCACATACGTCCATTCTATGACTTCACACACCTACATTCTGTGACCTCACACATCTCCATTCTATGACTTCACACACCTCCATTCTATGATTTCACACACCTACATTGTGACTCCACACACCTCTATTCTATGAGTTCAAACACCTGCATTGTGACTTCACACACCTCCATTCTATGAGTTCACACACCTCCATTCTGACTTCACAAACCTCCATTCTGTGACTTCACACTGCTCCTTTCTGAATTCACACACCTCCATTCTATGACTTCACACACTTCCATTCTATGACTTCACACCTCCTTTCTGAGTTGACACACCTCCATTCGATGACTTCACACAGCTCCATTCTTTGACTTCACACACCTCCATTCAGTGACTTCACACACCTCCATTCTCTGACTTCACACACTTCCATTCCGTGACTTCTTACACCTCCATTTTTACTTCACACACCTCCATTCTATGAGTTCACACACCTCCATTCTGACTTCAGACACCTCCATTCTATGCCTTCACATACCTCCATTCTGACTTAACACACCTCCATTCTATGACTTCGCACACCTCCACTCTGACTTCACACACCTCCATTCTGTGACTTTACACACCTCCATTCCGTGACTTCACACACCTCCATTCGAGGACTTCACACACCTCCAATCTTTGACTTCACACACCTCCATTTTGACTTCACACACCTCCATTCTGTGACTTTACACACCTCCATTCCGTGACTTCACACACCTCCATTCGATGACTTCACACACCTCCAATCTTTGACTTCACACACCTCCATTTTGACTTCACACACCTCCATTCTATGACTTAGCACACCTCCACTCTGACTTCACACACCTCCATTCTGTGACTTTACACACCTCCATTCCATGACTTCACATACCTCCATTCTATGAGTTCACACCCCTCCATTCTATGAGTTCACACACCTCCATTTTGACTTCACACACCTCCATTCTATGACTTTACACACCGTCATTATTATTTCAGAAACATCTATTCTATGACTTCACAAACCTCCTTTCTTTGACATCTATGCCTCTCTTCTGTGACTTCACACAACTCCATTCTTAATTCACACACCTCCATTCTGTGACTTTACACTACTCTATTCTCTGACTTCACACACCTCCATCTATGACTTCACACACCTCCATTCTGTGACTTCACATACTCTATTCTATGACTTCACACACCTACATTCTGTGACTTCACACACCTCCATTCTATGACTTCACACACCTCCATTCTATGACTTCACACACCTACATTGTGACTCCACACACCTCCATTTCATGACTTCCCTCACCTCCATTCTATGAGTTCACACATCTCCATTGTATGAGTTCACACACCTCCATTTGGACTTCACAAACCTCCATTCTATGACTTCACACACCTCCATTCTTACTTCAGAAACATCCATTCTGTGACTTCACACACCTCCATTCTGACTTCACACACCTCCATTGTATGACTTCACACACCTCCATTCTATGACTTCACACAGTGACATTGTGACGTCACACACCTCCATTCTATGAGTTCACACACCTCCATTCTATGACTTCACACACCTCCATTCTGACTTCACACACCTCTATTCTATGACTTCACACTTCATTCTATGACTTCCCACATCTCCTTTCTATGACTTCACCGACCTCCATTCTATGACTTCACAATTCCATTCTGACTTCACACACCTAGATTCTGTGACTTCACACACCTCCATTCTGACTTCACACACCTCCATTCTGTGACTTCACACACCTCATTCCGTGATTTCACACTCCTCCATTCGATGACTTCACACACCTCCATTCTCTGACTTCACACACCTCCATTTTGACTTCACACACCTCCATTCTGTGACTTCACACACCTGCATTTTGTGACTTCACACACCTCCATTTTTGACTTCACACACCTCCATTGTTGGACTTCACACACCTCCAATCCAGGACTTCACATACCTCCATTCTATGAGTTCACACACCTCCCTTCTATGACATCAGAGACCTCCATTCTCTGACTTCACACACCTCCATTCTGAGTTCAAACACCTCCATTCTGTGACTTCACACACCTCCATTTTGACTTCACACACCTCCATTCTATGACTTCACACACTTCCATTCTATGACTTCACACACCTCCATTCTGACTTTACACACCTCCATTCTATGACTTCCACACCTCCATTCTGTGACTTCACACACCTCCATTCTTTGTCTTCACACACCTCCATTATGACTTCACACACCTTCATTGTGACTTCACCCAACTCCATCCTGTGATTTCCTACACCTCCCTTTGTGACTTCACACACCTCCAGTCTATGACTTCCCACACCTCCATTCTATGACTTCACACACCTCCGTTCTATGACTTCACACACCTCCATTCTGTGACTACATACAACTCCATTCTGAGTTCACAAACCTCCATTCTGTGACTTCACACACCTCCGTTATGTGACTTCACACACCCCGATTCTCTGACTTCACACACCTCCATCTATGACTTCACACACCTCCATTCTGTGACTTCACATACGTCCATTCTATGACTTCACACACCTACATTCTGTGACTTCACACACCTCCATTCTATGACTTCACACACCTCCATTCTATGACTTCACACACCTACATTGTGACTCCACACACCTCTATTCTATGAGTTCAAACACCTGCATTGTGACTTCACACACCTCCATTCTATGACTTCACACACCTCCATTCTGACTTCACGCACCTCCATTCTGACTTCACACAACTCCATTGTGACTTCACACACCTCCATTCTGTGACTTCACACTGCTCCTTTCTGAATTCACACACCTCCATTCTATGACTTCACACACTTCCATTCTATGACTTCACACCTCTTTTCTGAGTTGACACACCTCCATTCGATGACTTCACACACCTCCATTCTTTGACTTCACACACCTCCATTCAGTGACTTCACACACCTCCATTCTCTGACTTCACACACCTCCATTCCGTGACTTCTTACACCTCCATTTTTACTTCACACACCTCCATTCTATGAGTTCACACACCTCCATTCTGACTTCAGACACCTCCATTCTATGCCTTCACATACCTCCATTCTGACTTAACACACCTCCATTCTATGACTTCGCACACCTCCACTCTGACTTCACACACCTCCATTCTGTGACTTTACACACCTCCATTCCGTGACTTCACACACCTCCATTCGATGACTTCACACACCTCCAATCTTTGACTTCACACACCTCCATTTTGACTTCACACACCTCCATTCTTTGACTTTACACACCTCCATTCCGTGACTTCACACACCTCCATTCGATGACTTCACACACCTCCAATCTTTGACTTCACACACCTCCATTTTGACTTCACACACCTCCATTCTATGACTTCGCACACCTCCACTCTGACTTCACACACCTCCATTCTGTGACTTTACACACCTCCATTCCATGACTTCACATACCTCCATTCTATGATTTCACACACCTCCATTCTATGAGTTCACACACCTCCATTTTGACTTCACACACCTCCATTCTATGACTTTACACACCGTCATTATTATTTCATAAAAATCCATTCTATGACTTCACACACCTCCTTTCTTTGACATCTATGCCTCTCTTCTGTGACTTCACACAACTCCATTCTATGACTTCATACCCGTCCATTCTGTGAGTTCACACACCTCCATTCTATGAATTCACACAATTCCATTCTGACTTCATCCAACTCCATTCTATGACTTTACACACCTTCATTCTCCGACTTCACACCCCTCCAATTTGACTTCACACACCTCCATTGTTGGACTTCACACACCTCCATTCCATGACTTCACATACCTCCATTCTATGAGTTCACACACCTCCATTCTATGAATTCACACACCTCCATTTTGACTTCACACACCTCCATTCTATGATTTTACACACCGTCATTCTTATTTCAGGAACATCCATTCTATAACTTCACACACCTCCTTTCTTTGATATCACAAGCCTCTCTTCTGTGACTTCACACAACTCCATTCTGAGTTCACACACCTCCATTCTGTGACTTCACACACCTCCATTCTGACTTCACATACCTCCATTCTATGACTTCACACACTTCCATTCTATGACTTCACACACCTCCATTCTGTGCCTTCACACAACTCCATTCTGTGACTTCCCACACCTCCATTCTGTGACTTCACCCAACTTGATTCTCTGACTTCACACACCTCCATTCTATGACTTCACACACCTCCATTCTGTGACTTCACACACCTCCGTTCTATGACTTCACACACCTCCATTCTGTGACTTCATACACCTCCATTCTGAGTTCACAAACCTCCATTCTGTGACTTCACACACCTCCGTTCTGTGACTTCACACACCCCGATTCTCTGACTTCACACACCTCCATCTATGACTTCACACACCTCCATTCTGTGACTTCACATACGTCCATTCTATGACTTCACACACCTACATTCTGTGACCTCACACATCTCCATTCTATGACTTCACACACTTCCATTCTATGATTTCACACACCTACATTGTGACTCCACACACCTCTATTCTATGAGTTCAAACACCTGCATTGTGACTTCACACACCTCCATTCTATGAGTTCACACACCTCCATTCTGACTTCACAAACCTCCATTCTGTGACTTCACACTGCTCCTTTCTGAATTCACACACCTCCATTCTATGACTTCACACACTTCCATTCTATGACTTCACACCTCCTTTCTGAGTTGACACACCTCCATTCGATGACTTCACACACCTCCATTCTTTGACTTCACACACCTCCATTCAGTGACTTCACACACCTCCATTCTCTGACTTCACACACTTCCATTCCGTGACTTCTTACACCTCCATTTTTACTTCACACACCTCCATTCTATGAGTTCACACACCTCCATTCTGACTTCAGACACCTCCATTCTATGCCTTCACATACCTCCATTCTGACTTAACACACCTCCATTCTATGACTTCGCACACCTCCACTCTGACTTCACACACCTCCATTCTGTGACTTTACACACCTCCATTCCGTGACTTCACACACCTCCATTCGATGACTTCACACACCTACAATCTTTGACTTCACACACCTCCATTTTGACTTCACACACCTCCATTCTGTGACTTTACACACCTCCATTCCGTGACTTCACACACCTCCATTCGATGACTTCACACACCTCCAATCTTTGACTTCACACACCTCCATTTTGACTTCACACACCTCCATTCTATGACTTAGCACACCTCCACTCTGACTTCACACACCTCCATTCTGTGACTTTACACACCTCCATTCCATGACTTCACATACCTCCATTCTATGAGTTTACACCCCTCCATTCTATGAGTTCACACACCTCCATTTTGACTTCACACACCTCCATTCTATGACTTTACACACCGTCATTATTATTTCAGAAACATCTATTCTATGACTTCACACACCTCCTTTCTTGACATCTATGCCTCTCTTCTGTGACTTCACACAACTCCATTCTTAATTCACACACCTCCATTCTGTGACTTTACACTACTCTATTCTCTGACTTCACACACCTCCATCTATGACTTCACACACCTCCATTCTGTGACTTCACATACTCTATTCTATGACTTCACACACCTACATTCTGTGACTTCACACACCTCCATTCTATGACTTCACACACCTCCATTCTATGACTTCACACACCTACATTGTGACTCCACACACCTCCATTTCATGACTTCCCTCACCTCCATTCTATGAGTTCACACATCTCCATTGTATGAGTTCACACACCTCCATTTGGACTTCACAAACCTCCATTCTATGGCTTCACACACCTCCATTCTTACTTCAGAAACCCATTCTGTGACTTCCCACACCTCCATTCTGTGACTTCACCCAACTTGATTCTCTGACTTCACACACCTCCATTCTATGACTTCACACACCTCCATTCTCTGACTTCACACACCTCCGTTCTATGACTTCACACACCTCCATTCTGTGACTTCATACACCTCCATTCTGAGTTCACAAACCTCCATTCTGTGACTTCACACACCTCCGTTCTGTGACTTCACACACCCCGATTCTCTGACTTCACACACCTCCATCTATGACTTCACACACCTCCATTCTGTGACTTCACATACGTCCATTCTATGACTTCACACACCTACATTCTGTGACTTCACACACCTCCATTCTATGACTTCACACACCTCCATTCTATGACTTCACACACGTACATTGTGACTCCACACACCTCTATTCTATGAGTTCAAACACCTGCATTGTGACTTCACACACCTCCATTCTATGACTTCACACACCTCCATTCTGACTTCACGCACCTCCATTCTGACTTCACACAACTCCATTGTGACTTCACACACCTCCATTCTATGAGTTCACACACCTCCATTCTGACTTCACACACCTCCATTCTGTGACTTCACACTGCTCCTTTCTGAATTCACACACCTCCATTCTATGACTTCACACACTTCCATTCTATGACTTCACACCTCCTTTCTGAGATGGCACACCTCCATTCGATGACTTCACACACCTCCATTCTTTGACTTCACACACCTCCATTCAGTGACTTCACACACCTCCATTCTCTGACTTCACACACCTCCATTCCGTGACTTGACTTCTTACACCTCCATTTTTACTTCTCACACCTCCATTCTATGAGTTCACACACCTCCATTCTGACTTCAGACATCTACATTCTATGCCTTCACATACCTCCATTCTGACTTAACACACCTCCATTCTATGACTTCGCACACTTCCACTCTGACTTCACACACCTCCATTCTGTGACTTTACACACCTCCATTCCGTGACTTCACACACCTCCATTCGATGACTTCACACACCTCCAATCTTTGACTTCACACACCTCCATTTTGACTTCACACACCTCCATTCTATGACTTCGCACACCTCCACTCTGACTTCACACACCTCCATTCTGTGACTTTACACACCTCCATTCCATGACTTCACATACCTCCATTCTATGAGTTCACACACCTCCATTCTATGAGTTCACACACCTCCATTTTGACTTCACACACCTCCATTCTATGACTTTACACACCGTCATTATTATTTCAGAAACATCCATTCTATGACTTCACACACCTCCTTTCTTTGACATCTATGCCTCTCTTCTGTGACTTCACACAACTCCATTCTATGACTTCATACCCGTCCATTCTGTGAGTTCACACACCTCCATTCTATGAATTCACACAATTCCATTCTATGACTTCATCTAACTCCATTCTATGACTTTACACACCTGCATTCTCCGACTTCACACCCCTCCAATTTGACTTCACACACCTCCATTGTTGGTCTTCACACACCTCCATTCCATGACTTCACATACCTCCATTCTATGAGTTCACACACCTCCATTCTATGAATTCACACACCTCCATTTTGACTTCACACACCTCCATTCTATGATTTTACACACCGTCATTCTTATTTCAGAAACATCCATTCTATAACTTCACACACCTCCTTTCTTTGATATCACAAGCCTCTCTTCTGTGACTTCACACAACTCCATTCTGAGTTCACACACCTCCATTCTGTGACTTCACACAACTCCATTCTGACTTCACATACCTCCATTCTATGACTTCACACACTTCCATTCTATGACTTCACACACCTCCATTCTGTGCCTTCACACAACTCCATTCTGTGACTTCCCACACCTCCATTCTGTGACTTCACCCAACTTGATTCTCTGACTTCACACACCTCCATTCTATGACTTCACACACCTCCATTCTCTGACTTCACACACCTCCGTTCTATGACTTCACACACCTCCATTCTGTGACTTCATACACCTCCATTCTGAGTTCACAAACCTCCATTCTGTGACTTCACACACCTCCGTTCTGTGACTTCACACACCCCGATTCTCTGACTTCACACACCTCCATCTATGACTTCACACACCTCCATTCTGTGACTTCACATACGTCCATTCTATGACTTCACACACCTACATTCTGTGACTTCACACACCTCCATTATATGACTTCACACACCTCCATTCTATGACTTCACACACCTACATTGTGACTCCACACACCTCTATTCTATGAGTTCAAACACCTGCATTGTGACTTCACACACCTCCATTCTATGACTTCACACACCTCCATTCTGACTTCACGCAGCTCCATTCTGACTTCACACAACTCCATTGTGACTTCACACACCTCCATTCTATGAGTTCACACACCTCCATTCTGACTTCACACACCTCCATTCTGTGACTTCACACTGCTCCTTTCTGAATTCACACACCTCCATTCTATGACTTCACACACTTCCATTCTATGACTTCACACCTCCTTTCTGAGATGGCACACCTCCATTCGATGACTTCACACACCTCCATTCTTTGACTTCACACACCTCCATTCAGTGACTTCACACACCTCCATTCTCTGACTTCACACACCTCCATTCCGTGACTTCTTACACCTCCATTTATACTTCACACACCTCCATTCTATGAGTTCACACACCTCCATTCTGACTTCAGACATCTACATTCTATGCCTTCACATACCTCCATTCTGACTTAACACACCTCCATTCTATGACTTCGCACACTTCCACTCTGACTTCACACACCTCCATTCTGTGAATTTACACACCTCCATTCCGTGACTTCACACACCTCCATTCGATGACTTCACACACCTCCAATCTTTGACTTCACACACCTCCATTTTGACTTCACACACCTCCATTCTGTGACTTTACACACCTCCATTCCGTGACTTCACACACCTCCATTCGATGACTTCACACACCTCCAATCTTTGACTTCACACACCTCCATTTTGACTTCACACACCTCCATTCTATGACTTCGCACACCTCCACTCTGACTTCACACACCTCCATTCTGTGACTTTACACACCTCCATTCCATGACTTCACATACCTCCATTCTATGAGTTCACACACCTCCATTCTATGAGTTCACACACCTCCATTCTGTGACTTCACATACGTCCATTCTATGACTTCACACACCTACATTCTGTGACTTCACACACCTCCATTATATGACTTCACACACCTCCATTCTATGACTTCACACACCTACATTGTGACTCCACACACCTCTATTCTATGAGTTCAAACACCTGCATTGTGACTTCACACACCTCCATTCTATGACTTCACACACCTCCATTCTGACTTCACGCACCTCCATTCTGACTTCACACAACTCCATTGTGACTTCACACACCTCCATTCTATGAGTTCACACACCTCCATTCTGACTTCACACACCTCCATTCTGTGACTTCACACTGCTCCTTTCTGAATTCACACACCTCCATTCTATGACTTCACACACTTCCATTCTATGACTTCACACCTCCTTTCTGAGTTGGCACACCTCCATTCGATGACTTCACACACCTTCATTCTTTGACTTCACACACCTCCATTCAGTGACTTCACACACCTCCATTCTCTGACTTCACACACCTCCATTCCGTGACTTCTTACACCTCCATTTTTACTTCACACACCTCCATTCTATGAGTTCACACACCCACATTCTGACTTCAGACATCTACATTCTATGCCTTCACATACCTCCATTCTGACTTAACACACCTCCATTCTATGACTTGGCACACTTCCACTCTGACTTCACACACCTCCATTCTGTGACTTTACACACCTCCATTCCGTGACTTCACACACCTCCATTCGATGACTTCACACACCTCCAATCTTTGACTTCACACACCTCCATTTTGACTTCACACACCTCCATTCTATGACTTCGCACACCTCCACTATGACTTTACACACCTCCATTCTCTGACTTTACACACCTCCATTCCCTGACTTCACATACCTCCATTCTATGAGTTCACACACCTCCATTCTATGAGTTCACACACCTCCATTTTGACTTCACACACCTCCATTCTATGACTTTACACACCGTCATTATTATTTCAGAAACATCCATTCTATGACTTCACACACCTCCTTTCTTTGACATCTATGCCTCTCTTCTGTGACTTCACACAACTCCATTCTTAATTCACACACCTCCATTCTGTGACTTTACACTACTCTATTCTCTGACTTCACACACCTCCATCTATGACTTCACACACCTCCATTCTGTGACTTCACATACTCCATTCTATGACTTCACAGACCTACATTCTGTGACTTCACACACCTCCATTCTATGACTTCACACACCTCCATTCTATGACTTCCCACACCTACATTGTGACTCCACACACCTCCATTTCATGACTTCCCTCACATCCATTCTATGAGTTCACACATCTCCATTCTATGAGTTCACACACCTCCATTTGGACTTCACAAACCTCCATTCTATGGCTTCACACACCTCCATTCTTACTTCAGAAACATCCATTCTGTGACTTCACACACCTCCATTCTGACTTCACACACCTCCATTGTATGACTTCACACACCTCCATTCTATGACTTCACACAGTACCATTGTGACGTCACACACCTCCATTCTATGAGTTCACACATCTCCATTCTATGACTTCACACACCTCCATTCTGACTTCTCACACCTCTATTCTAGGACTTCGCACACCTCCATTCTGACTTCACACACTTCCATTCTATGACTTCACAGACCTCGAATCTGTGACTTCACTCACCTCCACTCTATGACTTCACACTTCATTCTATGACTTCCCACATCTCCTTTCTATGACTTCACCGACCTCCATTCTATGACTTCACAATTCCATGCTGACTTCACACACCTAGATTCTGTGACTTCACACACCTCCATTCTAACTTCACACACCTCCATTCTATGACTTCACATACCTCCATTCTGACTTCACACACCTCCATTCAGACTTCACACACCTCCATTCTGTGACTTCACACACCTCATTCCGTGATTTCACACTCCTCCATTCGATGACTTCACACACCTCCATTCTCTGACTTCACACACCTCCATTCTATGAGTTCACACACCTCCCTTCTATGACATCACAGACCTCCATTCTCTGACTTCACACCTCTATTCTGAGTTCAAACACCTCCATTCTGTGACTTCACACACCTCCATTTTGACTTCACACACCTTCATTCTATGACTTCACACACTTCCATTCTGTGACTTCACACACCTCCATTCTGACTTTACACACCTCCATTCTATGACTTCCACACCTCCATTCTGTGACTTCACACACCTCCATTCTTTGTCTTCACACACCTCCATTATGACTTCACACACCTTCATTGTGACTTCACCAAACTCCATCCTGTGATTTCACACACCTCCCTTCTGTGACTTCACACACCTCCAGTCTATGACTTCCCACACCTCCATTCTATGACTTCACACACCTCCATTCTATGAATGCACACACTTCCTTTCTATGACTTCACATACCTCCATTCTATGACTTCACACACCTCCATTCTATGACTTCACACACCTGCATTCTGGCTTCACACACCTCCATTCTATGACTTCATAAACCTCCATTCTATGACTTCATACACCAACAATGTATGACTTCACACACTTATATTCTGTGACTTCACACATCTCCATTCTGACTTCACACACCTCTATTCTATGACTTCACACACCTGCATTCTGACTTCACACACCTCCATTCTATGACTTCATACACCTCCATTCTATGACTTCATACACCACTATTCTATGACTTCAACCACCTCCATTCTGTGACTTCACTCATCTCCATTTTGACTTCACACACCTCCATTCTATGACTTCACACACCTCAATTCTATGACTTCACACATCTCCTTTCTGTAACTTCACACACTTCCAATGTTTGACTTCACAAACCTCCATTACATGACTTCACACACCCCCATTCTATGACTTCACACACCTCCATTCTTTGACTTCACACACCTCCATTTTGACTTCACACACCTCCATTCTGTGACTTCACCCACTTCCATTTGTGACGTCACACACCACCATTTTGACTTCACACACCTCCAATCTGTGACTTCACACACCTCCATTCTGTGACTTCACACACCTCCATTTTTAATTCACACACTTCCATTCTGTGACTTCACACACCTCCATTCTGTGACTTCACGTACCTCCATTCCATGACTTCACACACCTCCATTCTTTGACTTCACAAACCTCCATTCTATGACTTCATACCTGTTCATTCTGTGAGTTCACACACCTCCACCCTATGACTTCACACACCTCCATTCTATGACTTCACACATCCATTTTGATTTCACACACCTCCAACATATGACTTCAAACATCTCAATTCTGTGACATCACATACCTCCATTCTATGACTTCATTCCAGTACATTCTGCGAGTTCACACACCTCCATTCTATGAGTTCACACACCTGCATTGTGACTTCACACACATCCATTCTATGACTACTCAAACCTCCATTCTGACTTCACACACCTCCATTCTGACTTCACACATCTCCATTGTGACTTCACAGACCTCCATTCTATGAGTTCACACTCCTCCATTCTGACTTCACACACCTCCATTCTGTGACTTCACACTGCTCCATTCTGAATTCACACCCCTCCATTCTATGACTTCACACACTTCCATTCTATGACTTCACACCTCCGTTCTGAGTTTACACACCACCATTCGATGACTTCACACACCTCCATTCTGTGACTTCACCCACTTCCATTTGTGACGTCACACACCACCATTTTGACTTCACACACCTCCAATCTGTGACTTCACACACCTCCATTCTGTGACTTCACACACCTCCATTTTTAATTCACACACTTCCATTCTGTGACTTCACACACCTCCATTCTGTGACTTCACGTACCTCCATTCCATGACTTCACACACCTCCATTCTTTGACTTCACAAACCTCCATTCTATGACTTCATACCTGTTCATTCTGTGAGTTCACACACCTCCACCCTATGACTTCACACACCTCCATTCTATGACTTCACACATCCATTTTGATTTCACACACCTCCAACATATGACTTCAAACATCTCAATTCTGTGACATCACATACCTCCATTCTATGACTTCATTCCAGTACATTCTGCGAGTTCACACACCTCCATTCTATGAGTTCACACACCTGCATTGTGACTTCACACACATCCATTCTATGACTACTCAAACCTCCATTCTGACTTCACACACCTCCATTCTGACTTCACACATCTCCATTGTGACTTCACAGACCTCCATTCTATGAGTTCACACTCCTCCATTCTGACTTCACACACCTCCATTCTGTGACTTCACACTGCTCCATTCTGAATTCACACCCCTCCATTCTATGACTTCACACACTTCCATTCTATGACTTCACACCTCCGTTCTGAGTTTACACACCACCATTCGATGACTTCACACACCTCCATTCTTTGACTTCACACACCTCCATTCAGTGACTTCACACACCTCCATTCTCTGACTTCACACACCTCCATTCCGTGACTTCTTACACCTCCATTTTTACTTCACACACCTCCATTCTATGAGTTCACACACCTCCATTCTGACTTCACACACCTCCATTCTGTGACTTCACACTGCTCCTTTCTGAATTCACACACCTCCATTCTATGTCTTCACACACTTCCATTCTATGACTTCACACCTCCTTTCTGAGATGGCACACCTCCATTCGATGACTTCACACACCTCCATTCTTTGACTTCACACACCTCCATTCAGTGACTTCACACACCTCCATTCTCTGACTTCACACACCTCCATTCCGTGACTTCTTACTCCTCCATTTTTACTTCTCACACCTCCATTCTATGAGTTCACACACCTCCATTCTGACTTCAGACATCTACATTCTATGCCTTCACATACCTCCATTCTGACTTAACACACCTCCATTCTATGACTTCGCACACTTCCACTCTGACTTCACACACCTCCATTCTGTGACTTTACACACCTCCATTCCGTGACTTCACACACCTCCATTCGATGACTTCACACACCTCCAATCTTTGACTTCACACACCTCCATTTTGACTTCACACACCTCCATTCTATGACTTCGCACACCTCCACTCTGACTTCACACACCTCCATTCTGTGACTTTACACACCTCCATTCCATGACTTCACATACCTCCATTCTATGAGTTCACACACCTCCATTCTATGAGTTCACACACCTCCATTTTGACTTCACACACCTCCATTCTATGACTTTACACACCGTCATTATTATTTCAGAAACATCCATTCTATGACTTCACACACCTCCTTTCTTTGACATCTATGCCTCTCTTCTGTGACTTCACACAACTCCATTCTATGACTTCATACCCGTCCATTCTGTGAGTTCACACACCTCCATTCTATGAATTCACACAATTCCATTCTATGACTTCATCTAACTCCATTCTATGACTTTACACACCTGCATTCTCCGACTTCACACCCCTCCAATTTGACTTCACACACCTCCATTGTTGGTCTTCACACACCTCCATTCCATGACTTCACATACCTCCATTCTATGAGTTCACACACCTCCATTCTATGAGTTCACACATCTCCATTCTATGACTTCACACACCTCCATTCTGACTTCTCACACCTCTATTCTAGGACTTCGCACACCTCCATTCTGACTTCACACACTTCCATTCTATGACTTCACAGACCTCGAATCTGTGACTTCACTCACCTCCACTCTATGACTTCACACTTCATTCTATGACTTCCCACATCTCCTTTCTATGACTTCACCGACCTCCATTCTATGACTTCACAATTCCATGCTGACTTCACACACCTAGATTCTGTGACTTCACACACCTCCATTCTAACTTCACACACCTCCATTCTATGACTTCACATACCTCCATTCTGACTTCACACACCTCCATTCAGACTTCACACACCTCCATTCTGTGACTTCACACACCTCATTCCGTGATTTCACACTCCTCCATTCGATGACTTCACACACCTCCATTCTCTGACTTCACACACCTCCATTCTATGAGTTCACACACCTCCCTTCTATGACATCACAGACCTCCATTCTCTGACTTCACACCTCTATTCTGAGTTCAAACACCTCCATTCTGTGACTTCACACACCTCCATTTTGACTTCACACACCTCCATTCTATGACTTCACACACTTCCATTCTGTGACTTCACACACCTCCATTCTGACTTTACACACCTCCATTCTATGACTTCCACACCTCCATTCTGTGACTTCACACACCTCCATTCTTTGTCTTCACACACCTCCATTATGACTTCACACACCTTCATTGTGACTTCACCAAACTCCATCCTGTGATTTCACACACCTCCCTTCTGTGACTTCACACACCTCCAGTCTATGACTTCCCACACCTCCATTCTATGACTTCACACACCTCCATTCTATGAATGCACACACTTCCTTTCTATGACTTCACATACCTCCATTCTATGACTTCACACACCTCCATTCTATGACTTCACACACCTGCATTCTGGCTTCACACACCTCCATTCTATGACTTCATAAACCTCCATTCTATGACTTCATACACCAACAATGTATGACTTCACACACTTATATTCTGTGACTTCACACATCTCCATTCTGACTTCACACACCTCTATTCTATGACTTCACACACCTGCATTCTGACTTCACACACCTCCATTCTATGACTTCATACACCTCCATTCTATGACTTCATACACCACTATTCTATGACTTCAACCACCTCCATTCTGTGACTTCACTCATCTCCATTTTGACTTCACACACCTCCATTCTATGACTTCACACACCTCAATTCTATGACTTCACACATCTCCTTTCTGTAACTTCACACACTTCCAATGTTTGACTTCACAAACCTCCATTACATGACTTCACACACCCCCATTCTATGACTTCACACACCTCCATTCTTTGACTTCACACACCTCCATTTTGACTTCACACACCTCCATTCTGTGACTTCACCCACTTCCATTTGTGACGTCACACACCACCATTTTGACTTCACACACCTCCAATCTGTGACTTCACACACCTCCATTCTGTGACTTCACACACCTCCATTTTTAATTCACACACTTCCATTCTGTGACTTCACACACCTCCATTCTGTGACTTCACGTACCTCCATTCCATGACTTCACACACCTCCATTCTTTGACTTCACAAACCTCCATTCTATGACTTCATACCTGTTCATTCTGTGAGTTCACACACCTCCACCCTATGACTTCACACACCTCCATTCTATGACTTCACACATCCATTTTGATTTCACACACCTCCAACATATGACTTCAAACATCTCAATTCTGTGACATCACATACCTCCATTCTATGACTTCATTCCAGTACATTCTGCGAGTTCACACACCTCCATTCTATGAGTTCACACACCTGCATTGTGACTTCACACACATCCATTCTATGACTACTCAAACCTCCATTCTGACTTCACACACCTCCATTCTGACTTCACACATCTCCATTGTGACTTCACAGACCTCCATTCTATGAGTTCACACTCCTCCATTCTGACTTCACACACCTCCATTCTGTGACTTCACACTGCTCCATTCTGAATTCACACCCCTCCATTCTATGACTTCACACACTTCCATTCTATGACTTCACACCTCCGTTCTGAGTTTACACACCACCATTCGATGACTTCACACACCTCCATTCTTTGACTTCACACACCTCCATTCAGTGACTTCACACACCTCCATTCTCTGACTTCACACACCTCCATTCCGTGACTTCTTACACCTCCATTTTTACTTCACACACCTCCATTCTATGAGTTCACACACCTCCATTCTGACTTCACACACCTCCATTCTGTGACTTCACACTGCTCCTTTCTGAATTCACACACCTCAATTCTATGTCTTCACACACTTCCATTCTATGACTTCACACCTCCTTTCTGAGATGGCACACCTCCATTCGATGACTTCACACACCTCCATTCTTTGACTTCACACACCTCCATTCAGTGACTTCACACACCTCCATTCTCTGACTTCACACACCTCCATTCCGTGACTTCTTACTCCTCCATTTTTACTTCTCACACCTCCATTCTATGAGTTCACACACCTCCATTCTGACTTCAGACATCTACATTCTATGCCTTCACATACCTCCATTCTGACTTAACACACCTCCATTCTATGACTTCGCACACTTCCACTCTGACTTCACACACCTCCATTCTGTGACTTTACACACCTCCATTCCGTGACTTCACACACCTCCATTCGATGACTTCACACACCTCCAATCTTTGACTTCACACACCTCCATTTTGACTTCACACACCTCCATTCTATGACTTCGCACACCTCCACTCTGACTTCACACACCTCCATTCTGTGACTTTACACACCTCCATTCCATGACTTCACATACCTCCATTCTATGAGTTCACACACCTCCATTCTATGAGTTCACACACCTCCATTTTGACTTCACACACCTCCATTCTATGACTTTACACACCGTCATTATTATTTCAGAAACATCCATTCTATGACTTCACACACCTCCTTTCTTTGACATCTATGCCTCTCTTCTGTGACTTCACACAACTCCATTCTATGACTTCATACCCGTCCATTCTGTGAGTTCACACACCTCCATTCTATGAATTCACACAATTCCATTCTATGACTTCATCTAACTCCATTCTATGACTTTACACACCTGCATTCTCCGACTTCACACCCCTCCAATTTGACTTCACACACCTCCATTGTTGGTCTTCACACACCTCCATTCCATGACTTCACATACCTCCATTCTATGAGTTCACACACCTCCATTCTATGAATTCACACACCTCCATTTTGACTTCACACACCTCCATTCTATGATTTTACACACCGTCATTCTTATTTCAGAAACATCCATTCTATAACTTCACACACCTCCTTTCTTTGATATCACAAGCCTCTCTTCTGTGACTTCACACAACTCCATTCTGAGTTCACACACCTCCATTCTGTGACTTCACACATCTCCATTCTGACTTCACATACCTCCATTCTATGACTTCACACACTTCCATTCTATGACTTCACACACCTCTATTCTGTGCCTTCACACAACTCCATTCTGTGACTTCCCACACCTCCATTCTGTGACTTCACCCAACTTGATTCTCTGACTTCACACACCTCCATTCTATGACTTCACACACCTCCATTCTCTGACTTCACACACCTCCGTTCTATGACTTCACACACCTCCATTCTGTGACTTCATACACCTCCATTCTGAGTTCACAAACCTCCATTCTGTGACTTCACACACCTCCATTCTGACTTTACACACCTCCATTCTATGACTTCCACACCTCCATTCTGTGACTTCACACACCTCCATTCTTTGTCTTCACACACCTCCATTATGACTTCACACACCTTCATTGTGACTTCACCAAACTCCATCCTGTGATTTCACACACCTCCCTTCTGTGACTTCACACACCTCCAGTCTATGACTTCCCACACCTCCATTCTATGACTTCACACACCTCCATTCTATGAATGCACACACTTCCTTTCTATGACTTCACATACCTCCATTCTATGACTTCACACACCTCCATTCTATGACTTCACACACCTGCATTCTGGCTTCACACACCTCCATTCTATGACTTCATAAACCTCCATTCTATGACTTCATACACCAACAATGTATGACTTCACACACTTATATTCTGTGACTTCACACATCTCCATTCTGACTTCACACACCTCTATTCTATGACTTCACACACCTGCATTCTGACTTCACACACCTCCATTCTATGACTTCATACACCTCCATTCTATGACTTCATACACCACTATTCTATGACTTCAACCACCTCCATTCTGTGACTTCACTCATCTCCATTTTGACTTCACACACCTCCATTCTATGACTTCACACACCTCAATTCTATGACTTCACACATCTCCTTTCTGTAACTTCACACACTTCCAATGTTTGACTTCACAAACCTCCATTACATGACTTCACACACCCCCATTCTATGACTTCACACACCTCCATTCTTTGACTTCACACACCTCCATTTTGACTTCACACACCTCCATTCTGTGACTTCACCCACTTCCATTTGTGACGTCACACACCACCATTTTGACTTCACACACCTCCAATCTGTGACTTCACACACCTCCATTCTGTGACTTCACACACCTCCATTTTTACTTCACACACTTCCATTCTGTGACTTCACACACCTCCATTCTGTGACTTCACGTACCTCCATTCCATGACTTCACACACCTCCATTCTTTGACTTCACAAACCTCCATTCTATGACTTCATACCTGTTCATTCTGTGAGTTCACACACCTCCACCCTATGACTTCACACACCTCCATTCTATGACTTCACACATCCATTTTGATTTCACACACCTCCAACATATGACTTCAAACATCTCAATTCTGTGACATCACATACCTCCATTCTATGACTTCATTCCAGTACATTCTGCGAGTTCACACACCTCCATTCTATGAGTTCACACACCTGCATTGTGACTTCACACACATCCATTCTATGACTACTCAAACCTCCATTCTGACTTCACACACCTCCATTCTGACTTCACACATCTCCATTGTGACTTCACAGACCTCCATTCTATGAGTTCACACTCCTCCATTCTGACTTCACACACCTCCATTCTGTGACTTCACACTGCTCCATTCTGAATTCACACCCCTCCATTCTATGACTTCACACACTTCCATTCTATGACTTCACACCTCCGTTCTGAGTTTACACACCACCATTCGATGACTTCACACACCTCCATTCTGTGACTTCACCCACTTCCATTTGTGACGTCACACACCACCATTTTGACTTCACACACCTCCAATCTGTGACTTCACACACCTCCATTCTGTGACTTCACACACCTCCATTTTTAATTCACACACTTCCATTCTGTGACTTCACACACCTCCATTCTGTGACTTCACGTACCTCCATTCCATGACTTCACACACCTCCATTCTTTGACTTCACAAACCTCCATTCTATGACTTCATACCTGTTCATTCTGTGAGTTCACACACCTCCACCCTATGACTTCACACACCTCCATTCTATGACTTCACACATCCATTTTGATTTCACACACCTCCAACATATGACTTCAAACATCTCAATTCTGTGACATCACATACCTCCATTCTATGACTTCATTCCAGTACATTCTGCGAGTTCACACACCTCCATTCTATGAGTTCACACACCTGCATTGTGACTTCACACACATCCATTCTATGACTACTCAAACCTCCATTCTGACTTCACACACCTCCATTCTGACTTCACACATCTCCATTGTGACTTCACAGACCTCCATTCTATGAGTTCACACTCCTCCATTCTGACTTCACACACCTCCATTCTGTGACTTCACACTGCTCCATTCTGAATTCACACCCCTCCATTCTATGACTTCACACACTTCCATTCTATGACTTCACACCTCCGTTCTGAGTTTACACACCACCATTCGATGACTTCACACACCTCCATTCTTTGACTTCACACACCTCCATTCAGTGACTTCACACACCTCCATTCTCTGACTTCACACACCTCCATTCCGTGACTTCTTACACCTCCATTTTTACTTCACACACCTCCATTCTATGAGTTCACACACCTCCATTCTGACTTCACACACCTCCATTCTGTGACTTCACACTGCTCCTTTCTGAATTCACACACCTCCATTCTATGTCTTCACACACTTCCATTCTATGACTTCACACCTCCTTTCTGAGATGGCACACCTCCATTCGATGACTTCACACACCTCCATTCTTTGACTTCACACACCTCCATTCAGTGACTTCACACACCTCCATTCTCTGACTTCACACACCTCCATTCCGTGACTTCTTACTCCTCCATTTTTACTTCTCACACCTCCATTCTATGAGTTCACACACCTCCATTCTGACTTCAGACATCTACATTCTATGCCTTCACATACCTCCATTCTGACTTAACACACCTCCATTCTATGACTTCGCACACTTCCACTCTGACTTCACACACCTCCATTCTGTGACTTTACACACCTCCATTCCGTGACTTCACACACCTCCATTCGATGACTTCACACACCTCCAATCTTTGACTTCACACACCTCCATTTTGACTTCACACACCTCCATTCTATGACTTCGCACACCTCCACTCTGACTTCACACACCTCCATTCTGTGACTTTACACACCTCCATTCCATGACTTCACATACCTCCATTCTATGAGTTCACACACCTCCATTCTATGAGTTCACACACCTCCATTTTGACTTCACACACCTCCATTCTATGACTTTACACACCGTCATTATTATTTCAGAAACATCCATTCTATGACTTCACACACCTCCTTTCTTTGACATCTATGCCTCTCTTCTGTGACTTCACACAACTCCATTCTATGACTTCATACCCGTCCATTCTGTGAGTTCACACACCTCCATTCTATGAATTCACACAATTCCATTCTATGACTTCATCTAACTCCATTCTATGACTTTACACACCTGCATTCTCCGACTTCACACCCCTCCAATTTGACTTCACACACCTCCATTGTTGGTCTTCACACACCTCCATTCCATGACTTCACATACCTCCATTCTATGAGTTCACACACCTCCATTCTATGAATTCACAAACCTCCATTTTGACTTCACACACCTCCATTCTATGATTTTACACACCGTCATTCTTATTTCAGAAACATCCATTCTATAACTTCACACACCTCCTTTCTTTGATATCACAAGCCTCTCTTCTGTGACTTCACACAACTCCATTCTGAGTTCACACACCTCCATTCTGTGACTTCACACATCTCCATTCTGACTTCACATACCTCCATTCTATGACTTCACACACTTCCATTCTATGACTTCACACACCTCTATTCTGTGCCTTCACACAACTCCATTCTGTGACTTCCCACACCTCCATTCTGTGACTTCACCCAACTTGATTCTCTGACTTCACACACCTCCATTCTATGACTTCACACACCTCCATTCTCTGACTTCACACACCTCCGTTCTATGACTTCACACACCTCCATTCTGTGACTTCATACACCTCCATTCTGAGTTCACAAACCTCCATTCTGTGACTTCACACACCTCCGTTCTGTGACTTCACACACCCCGATTCTCTGACTTCACACACCTCCATCTATGACTTCACACACCTCCATTCTGTGACTTCACATACGTCCATTCTATGACTTCACACACCTACATTCTGTGACTTCACACACCTCCATTATATGACTTCACACACCTCCATTCTATGACTTCACACACCTACATTGTGACTCCACACACCTCTATTCTATGAGTTCAAACACCTGCATTGTGACTTCACACACCTCCATTCTATGACTTCACACACCTCCATTCTGACTTCACGCAGCTCCATTCTGACTTCACACAACTCCATTGTGACTTCACACACCTCCATTCTATGAGTTCACACACCTCCATTCTGACTTCACACACCTCCATTCTGTGACTTCACACTGCTCCTTTCTGAATTCACACACCTCCATTCTATGACTTCACACACTTCCATTCTATGACTTCACACCTCCTTTCTGAGATGGCACACCTCCATTCGATGACTTCACACACCTCCATTCTTTGACTTCACACACCTCCATTCAGTGACTTCACACACCTCCATTCTCTGACTTCACACACCTCCATTCCGTGACTTCTTACACCTCCATTTATACTTCACACACCTCCATTCTATGAGTTCACACACCTCCATTCTGACTTCAGACATCTACATTCTATGCCTTCACATACCTCCATTCTGACTTAACACACCTCCATTCTATGACTTCGCACACTTCCACTCTGACTTCACACACCTCCATTCTGTGACTTTACACACCTCCATTCCGTGACTTCACACACCTCCATTCGATGACTTCACACACCTCCAATCTTTGACTTCACACACCTCCATTTTGACTTCACACACCTCCATTCTGTGACTTTACACACCTCCATTCCGTGACTTCACACACCTCCATTCGATGACTTCACACACCTCCAATCTTTGACTTCACACACCTCCATTTTGACTTCACACACCTCCATTCTATGACTTCGCACACCTCCACTCTGACTTCACACACCTCCATTCTGTGACTTTACACACCTCCATTCCATGACTTCACATACCTCCATTCTATGAGTTCACACACCTCCATTCTATGAGTTCACACACCTCCATTCTGTGACTTCACATACGTCCATTCTATGACTTCACACACCTACATTCTGTTACTTCACACACCTGCATTCTATGACTTCACACACCTCCATTCTATGACTTCACACACCTACATTGTGACTCCACACACCTCTATTCTATGAGTTCAAACACCTGCATTGTGACTTCACACACCTCCATTCTATGACTTCACACACCTCCATTCTGACTTCACGCACCTCCATTCTGACTTCACACAACTCCATTGTGACTTCACACACCTCCATTCTATGAGTTCACACACCTCCATTCTGACTTCACACACCTCCATTCTGTGACTTCACACTGCTCCTTTCTGAATTCACACACCTCCATTCTATGACTTCACACACTTCCATTCTATGACTTCACACCTCCTTTCTGAGTTGGCACACCTCCATTCGATGACTTCACACACCTTCATTCTTTGACTTCACACACCTCCATTCAGTGACTTCACACACCTCCATTCTCTGACTTCACACACCTCCATTCCGTGACTTCTTACACCTCCATTTTTACTTCACACACCTCCATTCTATGAGTTCACACACCCACATTCTGACTTCAGACATCTACATTCTATGCCTTCACATACCTCCATTCTGACTTAACACACCTCCATTCTATGACTTGGCACACTTCCACTCTGACTTCACACACCTCCATTCTGTGACTTTACACACCTCCATTCCGTGACTTCACACACCTCCATTCGATGACTTCACACACCTCCAATCTTTGACTTCACACACCTCCATTTTGACTTCACACACCTCCATTCTATGACTTCGCACACCTCCACTATGACTTTACACACCTCCATTCTCTGACTTTACACACCTCCATTCCCTGACTTCACATACCTCCATTCTATGAGTTCACACACCTCCATTCTATGAGTTCACACACCTCCATTTTGACTTCACACACCTCCATTCTATGACTTTACCCACCGTCATTATTATTTCAGAAACATCCATTCTATGACTTCACACACCTCCTTTCTTTGACATCTATGCCTCTCTTCTGTGACTTCACACAACTCCATTCTTAATTCACACACCTCCATTCTGTGACTTTACACTACTCTATTCTCTGACTTCACACACCTCCATCTATGACTTCACACACCTCCATTCTGTGACTTCACATACTCCATTCTATGACTTCACAGACCTACATTCTGTGACTTCACACACCTCCATTCTATGACTTCACACACCTCCATTCTATGACTTCCCACACCTACATTGTGACTCCACACACCTCCATTTCATGACTTCCCTCACATCCATTCTATGAGTTCACACATCTCCATTCTATGAGTTCACACACCTCCATTTGGACTTCACAAACCACCATTCTATGGCTTCACACACCTCCATTCTTACTTCAGAAACATCCATTCTGTGACTTCACACA
Source organism: Megascapheus bottae (assembly GCA_024803745.1). Taxonomy (NCBI): domain Eukaryota; kingdom Metazoa; phylum Chordata; class Mammalia; order Rodentia; family Geomyidae; genus Megascapheus; species Megascapheus bottae. The sequence continues at coordinate 80,358 of JANJXV010000855.1, read as the reverse complement.
CCTCCATTCTGACTTCACACACCTCCATTGTATGACTTCACACACCTCCATTCTATGACTTCACACAGTACCATTGTGACGTCACACACCTCCATTCTATGAGTTCACACATCTCCATTCTATGACTTCACACACCTCCATTCTGACTTCTCACACCTCTATTCTATGACTTCGCACACCTCCATTCTGACTTCACACACTTCCATTCTATGACTTCACAGACCTCGAATCTGTGACTTCACTCACCTCCACTCTATGACTTCACACTTCATTCTATGACTTCCCACATCTCCTTTCTATGACTTCACCGACCTCCATTCTATGACTTCACAATTCCATGCTGACTTCACACACCTAGATTCTGTGACTTCACACACCTCCATTCTAACTTCACACACCTCCATTCTATGACTTCACATACCTCCATTCTGACTTCACACACCTCCATTCAGACTTCACACACCTCCATTCTGTGACTTCACACACCTCATTCCGTGATTTCACACTCCTCCATTCGATGACTTCACACACCTCCATTCTCTGACTTCACACACCTCCATTCTATGAGTTCACACACCTCCCTTCTATGACATCACAGACCTCCATTCTCTGACTTCACACCTCCATTCTGAGTTCAAACACCTCCATTCTGTGACTTCACACACCTCCATTTTGACTTCACACACCTCCATTCTATGACTTCACACACTTCCATTCTGTGACTTCACACACCTCCATTCTGACTTTACACACCTCCATTCTATGACTTCCACACCTCCATTCTGTGACTTCACACACCTCCATTCTTTGTCTTCACACACCTCCATTATGACTTCACACACCTTCATTGTGACTTCACCAAACTCCATCCTGTGATTTCACACACCTCCCTTCTGTGACTTCACACACCTCCAGTCTATGACTTCCCACACCTCCATTCTATGACTTCACACACCTCCATTCTATGAATTCACACACTTCCTTTCTATGACTTCACATACCTCCATTCTATGACTTCACACACCTCCATTCTATGACTTCACACACCTGCATTCTGGCTTCACACACCTCCATTCTATGACTTCATAAACCTCCATTCTATGACTTCATACACCAACAATGTATGACTTCACACACTTATATTCTGTGACTTCACACATCTCCATTCTGACTTCACACACCTCTATTCTATGACTTCACACACCTGCATTCTGACTTCACACACCTCCATTCTATGACTTCATACACCTCCATTTTGACTTCACACACCTCCATTTTGACTTCACACACCTCCATTCTATGACTTCACACACCTCAATTCTATGACTTCACACATCTCCTTTCTGTAACTTCACACACTTCCAATGTTTGACTTCACAAACCTCCATTACATGACTTCACACACCCCCATTCTATGACTTCACACACCTCCATTCTTTGACTTCACACACCTCCATTTTGACTTCACACACCTCCATTCTGTGACTTCACCCACTTCCATTTGTGACGTCACACACCACCATTTTGACTTCACACACCTCCAATCTGTGACTTCACACACCTCCATTCTGTGACTTCACACACCTCCATTTTTACTTCACACACTTCCATTCTGTGACTTCACACACCTCCATTCTGTGACTTCACGTACCTCCATTCCATGACTTCACACACCTCCATTCTTTGACTTCACAAACCTCCATTCTATGACTTCATACCTGTTCATTCTGTGAGTTCACACACCTCCACCCTATGACTTCACACACCTCCATTCTATGACTTCACACATCCATTTTGATTTCACACACCTCCAACATATGACTTCAAACATCTCAATTCTGTGACATCACATACCTCCATTCTATGACTTCATTCCAGTACATTCTGCGAGTTCACACACCTCCATTCTATGAGTTCACACACCTGCATTGTGACTTCACACACATCCATTCTATGACTACTCAAACCTCCATTCTGACTTCACACACCTCCATTCTGACTTCACACATCTCCATTGTGACTTCACAGACCTCCATTCTATGAGTTCACACTCCTCCATTCTGACTTCACACACCTCCATTCTGTGACTTCACACTGCTCCATTCTGAATTCACACCCCTCCATTCTATGACTTCACACACTTCCATTCTATGACTTCACACCTCCGTTCTGAGTTTACACACCACCATTCGATGACTTCACACACCTCCATTCTTTGACTTCACACACCTCCATTGTGACTTCACACACCTCCATTCTGTGACTTCACAATACTTCATTCCGTGACTTCACACACCTCCATTGTGACTTCACACACCTCCATTCTATGAGTTCACACACCTCCATTCTGACTTCACACACCTCCATTCTATGCCTTCACACACCTCCATTCTGACTTCACACACCTCCATTCTATGACTTCGCACACCTCCATTCTGACTTCACACACCTCCATTCTGTGACTTCACACACCTCCATTCCGTGACTTCACACACCTCCATTCGAATACTTCACACACCTCCATTCTTTGACTTCACACACCTCCATTTTGACTTCACACACCTCCATTCTGTGACTTCACACACCTACATTCGGTGACTTCACACACCTCCATTCTGTGACTTCACACACCTCCATTTTGTGACTTTACACACCTCCATTTCATGACTTCCCTCACCTCCATTCTATGAGTCCACATATCTCCATTCTATGAGTTCACACACCTCCATTTGGACTTCACAAACCTCCATTCTATGACTTCACACACCTCCATTCTTACTTCAGAAACATCCATTCTGTGACTTCACACACCTCCATTCTGACTTCACACACCTCCATTGTATGACTTCACACACCTCCATTCTATGACTTCACACAGTGACATTGTGACGTCACACACCTCCATTCTATGAGTTCACACACCTCCATTCTATGACTTCACACACCTCCATTCTGACTTCACACACCTCTATTCTATGACTTCACACTTCATTCTATGACTTCCCACATCTCCTTTCTATGACTTCACCGACCTCCATTCTATGACTTCACAATTCCATTCTGACTTCACACACCTAGATTCTGTAACTTCACACACCTCCATTCTGACTTCACACACCTCCATTCTGTGACTTCACACACCTCATTCCGTGATTTCACACTCCTCCATTCGATGACTTCACACACCTCCATTCTCTGACTTCACACACCTCCATTTTGACTTCACACACCTCCATTCTGTGACTTCACACACCTGCATTTTGTGACTTCACACACCTCCATTTTTGACTTCAAACACCTCCATTGTTGGACTTCACACACCTCCAATCCAGGACTTCACATACCTCCATTCTATGAGTTCACACACCTCCCTTCTATGACATCAGAGACCTCCATTCTCTGACTTCACACACCTCCATTCTGAGTTCAAACACCTCCATTCTGTGACTTCACACACCTCCATTTTGACTTCACACACCTCCATTCTATGACTTCACACACTTCCATTCTATGACTTCACACACCTCCATTCTGACTTTACACACCTCCATTCTATGACTTCCACACCTCCATTCTGTGACTTCACACACCTCCATTCTTTGTCTTCACACACCTCCATTATGACTTCACACACCTTCATTGTGACTTCACCCAACTCCATCCTGTGATTTCCTACACCTCCCTTCTGTGACTTCACACACCTCCAGTCTATGACTTCCCACACCTCCATTCTATGACTTCACACACCTCCGTTCTATGACTTCACACACCTCCATTCTGTGACTTCATACAACTCCATTCTGAGTTCACAAACCTCCATTCTGTGACTTCACACACCTCTGTTATGTGACTTCACACACCCCGATTCTCTGACTTCACACACCTCCATCTATGACTTCACACACCTCCATTCTGTGACTTCACATACGTCCATTCTATGACTTCACACACCTACATTCTGTGACTTCACACACCTCCATTCTATGACTTCACACACCTCCATTCTATGACTTCACACACCTACATTGTGACTCCACACACCTCTATTCTATGAGTTCAAACACCTGCATTGTGACTTCACACACCTCCATTCTATGACTTCACACACCTCCATTCTGACTTCACGCACCTCCATTCTGACTTCACACAACTCCATTGTGACTTCACACACCTCCATTCTGTGACTTCACACTGCTCCTTTCTGAATTCACACACCTCCATTCTATGACTTCACACACTTCCATTCTATGACTTCACACCTCTTTTCTGAGTTGACACACCTCCATTCGATGACTTCACACACCTCCATTCTTTGACTTCACACACCTCCATTCAGTGACTTCACACACCTCCATTCTCTGACTTCACACACCTCCATTCCGTGACTTCTTACACCTCCATTTTTACTTCACACACCTCCATTCTATGAGTTCACACACCTCCATTCTGACTTCAGACACCTCCATTCTATGCCTTCACATACCTCCATTCTGACTTAACACACCTCCATTCTATGACTTCGCACACCTCCACTCTGACTTCACACACCTCCATTCTGTGACTTTACACACCTCCATTCCGTGATTCACACACCTCCATTCGATGACTTCACACACCTCCAATCTTTGACTTCACACACCTCCATTTTGACTTCACACACCTCCATTCTTTGACTTTACACACCTCCATTCCGTGACTTCACACACCTCCATTCGATGACTTCACACACCTCCAATCTTTGACTTCACACACCTCCATTTTGACTTCACACACTTCCATTCTATGACTTCACACCTCTTTTCTGAGTTGACACACCTCCATTGTATGACTTCACACACCTCCATTCTATGACTTCACACAGTGACATTGTGACGTCACACACCTCCATTCTATGAGTTCACACACCTCCATTCTATGACTTCACACACCTCCATTCTGACTTCACACACCTCTATTCTATGACTTCACACTTCATTCTATGACTTCCCACATGTCCTTTCTATGACTTCAACGACCTCCATTCTATGACTTCACAATTCCATTCTGACTTCACACACCTAGATTCTGTGACTTCACACACCTCCATTCTGACTTCACACACCTCCATTCTGTGACTTCACACACCTCATTCCGTGATTTCACACTCCTCCATTCGATGACTTCACACACCTCCATTCTCTGACTTCACACACCTCCATTTTGACTTCACACACCTCCATTCTGTGACTTCACACACCTCCATTCTGTGACTTTACACACCTCCATTCCGTGACTTCACACACCTCCATTCGATGACTTCACACACCTCCAATCTTTGACTTCACACACCTCCATTTTGACTTCACACACCTCCATTCTTTGACTTTACACACCTCCATTCCGTGACTTCACACACCTACATTCGATAACTTCACACACCTCCAATCTTTGACTTCACACACCTCCATTTTGACTTCACACACCTCCATTCTATGACTTCGCACACCTCCACTCTGACTTCACACACCTCCATTCTGTGACTTTACACACCTCCATTCCATGACTTCACATACCTCCATTCTATGAGTTCACACAACTCCATTCTATGAGTTCACACACCTCCATTTTGACTTCACACACCTCCATTCTATGACTTTACACACCGTCATTATTATTTCATAAAAATCCATTCTATGACTTCACACACCTCCTTTCTTTGACATTTATGCCTCTCTTCTGTGACTTCACACAACTCCATTCTATGACTTCATACCCGTCCATTTGTGAGTTCACACACCTCCATTCTATGAATTCACACAATTCCATTCTGACTTCATCCAACTCCATTCTATGACTTTACACACCTTCATTCTCCGACTTCACACCCCTCCAATTTGACTTCACACACCTCCATTGTTGGACTTCACACACCTCCATTCCATGACTTCACATACCTCCATTCTATGAGTTCACACACCTCCATTCTATGAATTCACACACCTCCATTTTGACTTCACACACCTCCATTCTATGATTTTACACACCGTCATTCTTATTTCAGGAACATCCATTCTATAACTTCACACACCTCCTTTCTTTGATATCACAAGCCTCTCTTCTGTGACTTCACACAACTCCATTCTGAGTTCACACACCTCCATTCTGTGACTTCACACACCTCCATTCTGACTTCACATACCTCCATTCTATGACTTCACACACTTCCATTCTATGACTTCACACACCTCCATTCTGTGCCTTCACACAACTCCATTCTGTGACTTCCCACACCTCCATTCTGTGACTTCACCCAACTTGATTCTCTGACTTCACACACCTCCATTCTATGACTTCACACACCTCCATTCTGTGACTTCACACACCTCCGTTCTATGACTTCACACACCTCCATTCTGTGACTTCATACAACTCCATTCTGAGTTCACAAACCTCCATTCTGTGACTTCACACACCTCCGTTCTGTGACTTCACACACCCCGATTCTCTGACTTCACACACCTCCATCTATGACTTCACACACCTCCATTCTGTGATTTCACATACGTCCATTCTATGACTTCACACACCTACATTCTGTGACCTCACACACCTCCATTCTATGACTTCACACACCTCCATTCTATGATTTCACACACCTACATTGTGACTCCACACACCTCTATTCTATGAGTTCAAACACCTGCATTGTGACTTCACACACCTCCATTCTATGAGTTCACACACCTCCATTCTGACTTCACACACCTCCATTCTGTGACTTCACACTGCTGCTTTCTGAATTCATACACCTCCATTCTATGACTTCACACACTTCCATTCTATGACTTCACACCTCCTTTCTGAGTTGACACACCTCCATTCGATGACTTCACACAACTCCATTCTTTGACTTCACACACCTCCATTCAGTGACTTCACACACCTCCATTCTCTGACTTCACACACTTCCATTCCGTGACTTCTTACACCTCCATTTTTACTTCACACACCTCCATTCTATGAGTTCACACACCTCCATTCTGACTTCAGACACCTCCATTCTATGCCTTCACATACCTCCATTCTGACTTAACACACCTCCATTCTATGACTTCGCACACCTCCACTCTGACTTCACACACCTCCATTCTGTGACTTTACACAACTCCATTCCGTGACTTCACACACCTCCATTCGATGACTTCACACACCTCCAATCTTTGACTTCACACACCTCCATTTTGACTTCACACACCTCCATTCTGTGACTTTACACACCTCCATTCCGTGACTTCACACACCTCCATTCGATGACTTCACACACCTCCAATCTTTGACTTCACACACCTCCATTTTGACTTCACACACCTCCATTCTATGACTTCGCACACCTCCACTCTGACATCACACACCTCCATTCTGTGACTTTACACACCTCCATTCCATGACTTCACATACCTCCATTCTATGAGTTCACACCCCTCCATTCTATGAGTTCACACACCTCCATTTTGACTTCACACACCTCCATTCTATGACTTTACACACCGTCATTATTATTTCAGAAACATCTATTCTATGACTTCACACACCTCCTTTCTTTGACATCTATGCCTCTCTTCTGTGACTTCACACAACTCCATTCTTAATTCACACACCTCCATTCTGTGACTTCACATACTCTATTCTATGACTTCACACACCTACATTCTGTGACTTCACACACCTCCATTCTATGACTTCACACACCTCCATTCTATGACTTCACACACCTATATTGTGACTCCACACACCTCCATTTCATGACTTCCCTCACCTCCATTCTATGAGTTCACACATCTCCATTGTATGAGTTCACACACCTCCATTTGGACTTCACAAACCTCCATTCTATGGCTTCACACACCTCCATTCTTACTTCAGAAACCCATTCTGTGACTTCACACACTTCCATTCTGACTTCACACACCTCCATTGTATGACTTCACACACCTCCATTCTATGACTTCACACAGTACCATTGTGACGTCACACACCTCCGTTCTATGAGTTCACAAACCTCCATTCTATGACTTCACACACCTCCATTCTGACTTCACCCACCTCTATTCTATGACTTCGCACACCTCCATTCTGTCTTCACACACTTCCATTCTATGACTTCACAGACCTCGAATCTGTGACTTCACTCACCTCCACTCTATGACTTCACACTTCATTCTATGACTTCCCACATCTCCTTTCTATGACTTCACCGACCTCCATTCTATGACTTCACAATTCCATTCTGACTTCACACACCTAGATTCTGTGACTTCACACACCTCCATTCTAACTTCACACACCTCCATTCTATGACTTGACATACCTCCATTCTGACTTCACACACCTCCATTCTGACTTCACACACCTCCATTCTGTGACTTCACATACCTCATTCCGTGATTTCACACTCCTCCATTCGATGACTTCACACACCTCCATTTTCTGACTTCAAACACCTGCATTGTGACTTCACACACCTCCATTCTATGAGTTCACACACCTCCATTCTGACTTCACACACCTCCATTCTGTGACTTCACACTGCTCCTTTCTGAATTCACACACCTCCATTCTATGAATTCACACACTTCCTTTCTATGACTTCACCTACCTCCATTCTATGACTTCACACACCTCCATTCTATGACTTCACACACCTGCATTCTGGCTTCACACACCTCCATTCTATGACTTCATAAACCTCCATTCTATGACTTCATACACCAACAATGTATGACTTCACACACCTATATTCTGTGACTTCACACAGCTCCATTCTGACTTCACACACCTCTATTCTATGACTTCACACACCTGCATTCTGACTTCACACACCTCCATTCTATGACTTCATACACCTCCATTCTATGACTTCATACAGCACTATTCTATGACTTCAACCACCTCCATTCTGTGACTTCACTCATCTCCATTTTGACTTCACACACCTCCATTCTATGACTTCACACATCTCCATTCTGTAACTTCACACACTTCCAATGTTTGACTTCACAAACTTCCATTACATGACTTCACACACCCCCATTCTATGACTTCACACACCTCCATTCTTTGACTTCACACACCTCCATTTTGACTTCACACACCTCCATTCTGTGACTTCACCCAATTCCATTGGTGACGTCACACACCACCATTTTGACTTCACACACCTCCATTCTGTGACTTCACACATCTCCATTCTGTGACTTCACACACCTCCATTTTTACTTCACACACTTCCATTCTGTGACTTCACACACCTCCATTCTGTGACTTCACACACCTCCATTCTTTGACTTCACACACCTCCATTTTGACTTCACACACCTCCATTCTGTGACTTCACCCAATTCCATTGGTGACGTCACACACCACCATTTTGACTTCACACACCTCCATTCTGTGACTTCACACATCTCCATTCTGTGACTTCACACACCTCCATTTTTACTTCACACACTTCCATTCTGTGACTTCACACACCTCCATTCTGTGACTTCACACACCTCCATTGTTTGACTTAACACACCTCCATTCTGTGACTTCACGTACCTCCATTCCATGACTTCACACACCTCCATTCTATGACTTCACAAACCTCCATTCTATGACTTCATACCCGTTCATTCTGTGAGTTCACACACCTCCACCCTATGACTTCACACACCTCCATTCTATGACTTCACACATCCATTTTGATTTCACACACCTCCAACATATGACTTCAAACATCTCAATTCTGTGACATCACATACCTCCATTCTATGACTTCATAACCGTACATTCTGTGAGTTCACACACCTCCATTCTATGAGTTCACACACCTGCATTGTGACTTCACACACCTCCATTCTATGACTTCTCAAACCTCCATTGTGACTTCACACACCTCCATTCTATGAGTTCACACTCCTCCATTCTGACTTCACACACCTCCATTCTGTGACTTCACACTGCTCCATTCTGAATTCACACCCCTCCATTCTATGACTTCACACACTTCCATTCTATGACTTCACACCTCCGTTCTGAGTTTACACACCACCATTCGATGACTTCACACACCTCCATTCTTTGACTTCACACACCTCCATTGTGACTTCACACACCTCCATTCTGTGACTTCACACACCTTCATTCCGTGACTTCACACACCTCCATTGTGACTTCACACACCTCCATTCTATGAGTTCACACACCTCCATTCTGACTTCACACACCTCCATTCTATGCCTTCACACACCTCCATTCTGACTTCACACACCTCCATTCTATGACTTCGCACACCTCCATTCTGACTTCACACACCTCCATTCTGTGACTTCACACACCTCATTCCGTGATTTCACACTCCTCCATTCGATGACTTCACACACCTCCATTCTCTGACTTCACACACCTCCATTTTGACTTCACACACCTCCATTCTGTGACTTCACACACCTGCATTTTGTGACTTCACACACCTCCATTTTTGACTTCAAACACCTCCATTGTTGGACTTCACACACCTCCAATCCAGGACTTCACATACCTCCATTCTATGAGTTCACACACCTCCCTTCTATGACATCAGAGACCTCCATTCTCTGACTTCACACACCTCCATTCTGAGTTCAAACACCTCCATTCTGTGACTTCACACACCTCCATTTTGACTTCACACACCTCCATTCTATGACTTCACACACTTCCATTCTATGACTTCACACACCTCCATTCTGACTTTACACACCTCCATTCTATGACTTCCACACCTCCATTCTGTGACTTCACACACCTCCATTCTTTGTCTTCACACACCTCCATTATGACTTCACACACCTTCATTGTGACTTCACCCAACTCCATCCTGTGATTTCCTACACCTCCCTTCTGTGACTTCACACACCTCCAGTCTATGACTTCCCACACCTCCATTCTATGACTTCACACACCTCCGTTCTATGACTTCACACACCTCCATTCTGTGACTTCATACAACTCCATTCTGAGTTCACAAACCTCCATTCTGTGACTTCACACACCTCCGTTATGTGACTTCACACACCCCGATTCTCTGACTTCACACACCTCCATCTATGACTTCACACACCTCCATTCTGTGACTTCACATACGTCCATTCTATGACTTCACACACCTACATTCTGTGACTTCACACACCTCCATTCTATGACTTCACACACCTCCATTCTATGACTTCACACACCTACATTGTGACTCCACACACCTCTATTCTATGAGTTCAAACACCTGCATTGTGACTTCACACACCTCCATTCTATGACTTCACACACCTCCATTCTGACTTCACGCACCTCCATTCTGACTTCACACAACTCCATTGTGACTTCACACACCTCCATTCTGTGACTTCACACTGCTCCTTTCTGAATTCACACACCTCCATTCTATGACTTCACACACTTCCATTCTATGACTTCACACCTCTTTTCTGAGTTGACACACCTCCATTCGATGACTTCACACACCTCCATTCTTTGACTTCACACACCTCCATTCAGTGACTTCACACACCTCCATTCTCTGACTTCACACACCTCCATTCCGTGACTTCTTACACCTCCATTTTTACTTCACACACCTCCATTCTATGAGTTCACACACCTCCATTCTGACTTCAGACACCTCCATTCTATGCCTTCACATACCTCCATTCTGACTTAACACACCTCCATTCTATGACTTCGCACACCTCCACTCTGACTTCACACACCTCCATTCTGTGACTTTACACACCTCCATTCCGTGATTCACACACCTCCATTCGATGACTTCACACACCTCCAATCTTTGACTTCACACACCTCCATTTTGACTTCACACACCTCCATTCTTTGACTTTACACACCTCCATTCCGTGACTTCACACACCTCCATTCGATGACTTCACACACCTCCAATCTTTGACTTCACACACCTCCATTTTGACTTCACACACTTCCATTCTATGACTTCACACCTCTTTTCTGAGTTGACACACCTCCATTGTATGACTTCACACACCTCCATTCTATGACTTCACACAGTGACATTGTGACGTCACACACCTCCATTCTATGAGTTCACACACCTCCATTCTATGACTTCACACACCTCCATTCTGACTTCACACACCTCTATTCTATGACTTCACACTTCATTCTATGACTTCCCACATGTCCTTTCTATGACTTCAACGACCTCCATTCTATGACTTCACAATTCCATTCTGACTTCACACACCTAGATTCTGTGACTTCACACACCTCCATTCTGACTTCACACACCTCCATTCTGTGACTTCACACACCTCATTCCGTGATTTCACACTCCTCCATTCGATGACTTCACACACCTCCATTCTCTGACTTCACACACCTCCATTTTGACTTCACACACCTCCATTCTGTGACTTCACACACCTCCATTCTGTGACTTTACACACCTCCATTCCGTGACTTCACACACCTCCATTCGATGACTTCACACACCTCCAATCTTTGACTTCACACACCTCCATTTTGACTTCACACACCTCCATTCTTTGACTTTACACACCTCCATTCCGTGACTTCACACACCTACATTCGATAACTTCACACACCTCCAATCTTTGACTTCACACACCTCCATTTTGACTTCACACACCTCCATTCTATGACTTCGCACACCTCCACTCTGACTTCACACACCTCCATTCTGTGACTTTACACACCTCCATTCCATGACTTCACATACCTCCATTCTATGAGTTCACACAACTCCATTCTATGAGTTCACACACCTCCATTTTGACTTCACACACCTCCATTCTATGACTTTACACACCGTCATTATTATTTCATAAAAATCCATTCTATGACTTCACACACCTCCTTTCTTTGACATTTATGCCTCTCTTCTGTGACTTCACACAACTCCATTCTATGACTTCATACCCGTCCATTTGTGAGTTCACACACCTCCATTCTATGAATTCACACAATTCCATTCTGACTTCATCCAACTCCATTCTATGACTTTACACACCTTCATTCTCCGACTTCACACCCCTCCAATTTGACTTCACACACCTCCATTGTTGGACTTCACACACCTCCATTCCATGACTTCACATACCTCCATTCTATGAGTTCACACACCTCCATTCTATGAATTCACACACCTCCATTTTGACTTCACACACCTCCATTCTATGATTTTACACACCGTCATTCTTATTTCAGGAACATCCATTCTATAACTTCACACACCTCCTTTCTTTGATATCACAAGCCTCTCTTCTGTGACTTCACACAACTCCATTCTGAGTTCACACACCTCCATTCTGTGACTTCACACACCTCCATTCTGACTTCACATACCTCCATTCTATGACTTCACACACTTCCATTCTATGACTTCACACACCTCCATTCTGTGCCTTCACACAACTCCATTCTGTGACTTCCCACACCTCCATTCTGTGACTTCACCCAACTTGATTCTCTGACTTCACACACCTCCATTCTATGACTTCACACACCTCCATTCTGTGACTTCACACACCTCCGTTCTATGACTTCACACACCTCCATTCTGTGACTTCATACAACTCCATTCTGAGTTCACAAACCTCCATTCTGTGACTTCACACACCTCCGTTCTGTGACTTCACACACCCCGATTCTCTGACTTCACACACCTCCATCTATGACTTCACACACCTCCATTCTGTGATTTCACATACGTCCATTCTATGACTTCACACACCTACATTCTGTGACCTCACACACCTCCATTCTATGACTTCACACACCTCCATTCTATGATTTCACACACCTACATTGTGACTCCACACACCTCTATTCTATGAGTTCAAACACCTGCATTGTGACTTCACACACCTCCATTCTATGAGTTCACACACCTCCATTCTGACTTCACACACCTCCATTCTGTGACTTCACACTGCTGCTTTCTGAATTCATACACCTCCATTCTATGACTTCACACACTTCCATTCTATGACTTCACACCTCCTTTCTGAGTTGACACACCTCCATTCGATGACTTCACACAACTCCATTCTTTGACTTCACACACCTCCATTCAGTGACTTCACACACCTCCATTCTCTGACTTCACACACTTCCATTCCGTGACTTCTTACACCTCCATTTTTACTTCACACACCTCCATTCTATGAGTTCACACACCTCCATTCTGACTTCAGACACCTCCATTCTATGCCTTCACATACCTCCATTCTGACTTAACACACCTCCATTCTATGACTTCGCACACCTCCACTCTGACTTCACACACCTCCATTCTGTGACTTTACACAACTCCATTCCGTGACTTCACACACCTCCATTCGATGACTTCACACACCTCCAATCTTTGACTTCACACACCTCCATTTTGACTTCACACACCTCCATTCTGTGACTTTACACACCTCCATTCCGTGACTTCACACACCTCCATTCGATGACTTCACACACCTCCAATCTTTGACTTCACACACCTCCATTTTGACTTCACACACCTCCATTCTATGACTTCGCACACCTCCACTCTGACATCACACACCTCCATTCTGTGACTTTACACACCTCCATTCCATGACTTCACATACCTCCATTCTATGAGTTCACACCCCTCCATTCTATGAGTTCACACACCTCCATTTTGACTTCACACACCTCCATTCTATGACTTTACACACCGTCATTATTATTTCAGAAACATCTATTCTATGACTTCACACACCTCCTTTCTTTGACATCTATGCCTCTCTTCTGTGACTTCACACAACTCCATTCTTAATTCACACACCTCCATTCTGTGACTTCACATACTCTATTCTATGACTTCACACACCTACATTCTGTGACTTCACACACCTCCATTCTATGACTTCACACACCTCCATTCTATGACTTCACACACCTATATTGTGACTCCACACACCTCCATTTCATGACTTCCCTCACCTCCATTCTATGAGTTCACACATCTCCATTGTATGAGTTCACACACCTCCATTTGGACTTCACAAACCTCCATTCTATGGCTTCACACACCTCCATTCTTACTTCAGAAACCCATTCTGTGACTTCACACACTTCCATTCTGACTTCACACACCTCCATTGTATGACTTCACACACCTCCATTCTATGACTTCACACAGTACCATTGTGACGTCACACACCTCCGTTCTATGAGTTCACAAACCTCCATTCTATGACTTCACACACCTCCATTCTGACTTCACCCACCTCTATTCTATGACTTCGCACACCTCCATTCTGTCTTCACACACTTCCATTCTATGACTTCACAGACCTCGAATCTGTGACTTCACTCACCTCCACTCTATGACTTCACACTTCATTCTATGACTTCCCACATCTCCTTTCTATGACTTCACCGACCTCCATTCTATGACTTCACAATTCCATTCTGACTTCACACACCTAGATTCTGTGACTTCACACACCTCCATTCTAACTTCACACACCTCCATTCTATGACTTGACATACCTCCATTCTGACTTCACACACCTCCATTCTGACTTCACACACCTCCATTCTGTGACTTCACATACCTCATTCCGTGATTTCACACTCCTCCATTCGATGACTTCACACACCTCCATTTTCTGACTTCAAACACCTGCATTGTGACTTCACACACCTCCATTCTATGAGTTCACACACCTCCATTCTGACTTCACACACCTCCATTCTGTGACTTCACACTGCTCCTTTCTGAATTCACACACCTCCATTCTATGAATTCACACACTTCCTTTCTATGACTTCACCTACCTCCATTCTATGACTTCACACACCTCCATTCTATGACTTCACACACCTGCATTCTGGCTTCACACACCTCCATTCTATGACTTCATAAACCTCCATTCTATGACTTCATACACCAACAATGTATGACTTCACACACCTATATTCTGTGACTTCACACAGCTCCATTCTGACTTCACACACCTCTATTCTATGACTTCACACACCTGCATTCTGACTTCACACACCTCCATTCTATGACTTCATACACCTCCATTCTATGACTTCATACAGCACTATTCTATGACTTCAACCACCTCCATTCTGTGACTTCACTCATCTCCATTTTGACTTCACACACCTCCATTCTATGACTTCACACATCTCCATTCTGTAACTTCACACACTTCCAATGTTTGACTTCACAAACTTCCATTACATGACTTCACACACCCCCATTCTATGACTTCACACACCTCCATTCTTTGACTTCACACACCTCCATTTTGACTTCACACACCTCCATTCTGTGACTTCACCCAATTCCATTGGTGACGTCACACACCACCATTTTGACTTCACACACCTCCATTCTGTGACTTCACACATCTCCATTCTGTGACTTCACACACCTCCATTTTTACTTCACACACTTCCATTCTGTGACTTCACACACCTCCATTCTGTGACTTCACACACCTCCATTCTTTGACTTCACACACCTCCATTTTGACTTCACACACCTCCATTCTGTGACTTCACCCAATTCCATTGGTGACGTCACACACCACCATTTTGACTTCACACACCTCCATTCTGTGACTTCACACATCTCCATTCTGTGACTTCACACACCTCCATTTTTACTTCACACACTTCCATTCTGTGACTTCACACACCTCCATTCTGTGACTTCACACACCTCCATTGTTTGACTTAACACACCTCCATTCTGTGACTTCACGTACCTCCATTCCATGACTTCACACACCTCCATTCTATGACTTCACAAACCTCCATTCTATGACTTCATACCCGTTCATTCTGTGAGTTCACACACCTCCACCCTATGACTTCACACACCTCCATTCTATGACTTCACACATCCATTTTGATTTCACACACCTCCAACATATGACTTCAAACATCTCAATTCTGTGACATCACATACCTCCATTCTATGACTTCATAACCGTACATTCTGTGAGTTCACACACCTCCATTCTATGAGTTCACACACCTGCATTGTGACTTCACACACCTCCATTCTATGACTTCTCAAACCTCCATTGTGACTTCACACACCTCCATTCTATGAGTTCACACTCCTCCATTCTGACTTCACACACCTCCATTCTGTGACTTCACACTGCTCCATTCTGAATTCACACCCCTCCATTCTATGACTTCACACACTTCCATTCTATGACTTCACACCTCCGTTCTGAGTTTACACACCACCATTCGATGACTTCACACACCTCCATTCTTTGACTTCACACACCTCCATTGTGACTTCACACACCTCCATTCTGTGACTTCACACACCTTCATTCCGTGACTTCACACACCTCCATTGTGACTTCACACACCTCCATTCTATGAGTTCACACACCTCCATTCTGACTTCACACACCTCCATTCTATGCCTTCACACACCTCCATTCTGACTTCACACACCTCCATTCTATGACTTCGCACACCTCCATTCTGACTTCACACACCTCCATTCTGTGACTTCACACACCTCCATTCCGTGACTTCACACACCTCCATTCGAATACTTCACACACCTCCATTCTTTGACTTCACACACCTCCATTTTGACTTCACACACCTCCATTCTGTGACTTCACACACCTACATTCGGTGACTTCACACACCTCCATTCTGTGACTTCACACACCTCCATTTTGACATCACACACTTCCATTCTGTGACTTCACACACCTCCATTTTGTGACTTTACACACCTCCATTTCATGACTTCCCTCACCTCCATTCTATGAGTTCACACATCTCCATTCTATGAGTTCACACACCTCCATTTGGACTTCACAAACCTCCATTCTATGACTTCACACACCTCCATTCTTACTTCAGAAACATCCATTCTGTGACTTCACACACCTCCATTCTGACTTCACACACCCCCATTGTATGACTTCACACACCTCCATTCTATGACTTCACACAGTACCATTGTGACGTCACACACCTCCATTCTATGAGTTCACACACCTCCATTCTATGACTTCACACACCTCGATTCTGACTTCACACACCTCTATTCTATGACTTCGCACACCTCCATTCTGACTTCACACACTTCCATTCTATGACTTCACAGACCTCGAATCTGTGACTTCACTCACCTCCACTCTATGACTTCACACTTCATTCTATGACTTCCCACATCTCCTTTCTATGACTTCACCGACCTCCATTCTATGACTTCACAATTCCATTCTGACTTCACACACCTAGATTCTGTGACTTCACACACCTCCATTCTAACTTCACACACCTCCATTCTATGACTTCACATACCTCCATTCTGACTTCACACACCTCCATTCTGACTTCACACACCTCCATTCTGTGACTTCACACACCTCATTCCGTGATTTCACACTCCTCCATTCTCTGACTTCACACACCTCCATTTTGACTTCACACAATTCCATTCTGTGACTTCACACACCTGCATTCTGTGACTTCACACACCTGCATTCTGTGACTTCACACACCTCCATTTTTGACTTCACACACCTCCATTGTTGGACTTCACACACCTCCAATCCATGACTTCCCATACCTCCATTCTATGAGTTCACACACCTCCCTTCTATGACATCACAGACCTCCATTCTCTGACTTCACACGCCTCCATTCTGAGTTCAAACACCTCCATTCTGTGACTTCACACACCTCCATTTTGACTTCACACACCTCCATTCTATGACTTCACAAACTTCCATTCTATGACTTCACACACCTCCATTCTGAATTTACACACCTCCATTCTATGACTTCCACACATCCATTCTGTGACTTCACACACCTCCATTCTTTGTCTTCACACACCTCCATTATGACTTCACACACCTTCATTGTGACTTCACCCAACTCCATCCTGTGATTTCACACACCTCCCTTCTGTGACTTCACAAACCTCCAGTCTATGACTTCCCACACCTCCATTCTATGACTTCACACACCTCCATTCTATGAATTCACACACTTCCCTTCTATGACTTCACATACCTCCATTCTATGACTTCACACACCTCCATTCTATGACTTCACACACCTGCATTCTGGCTTCACACACCTCCATTCTATGACTTCATAAACCTCCATTCTATGACTTCATACACCAACAATGTATGACTTCACACACCTATATTCTGTGACTTCACACATCTCCATTCTGACTTCACACACCTCTATTCTATGACTTCACACACCTGCATTCTGACTTCACACACCTCCATTCTATGACTTCATACACCTCCATTCTATGACTTCATACACCACTATTCTATGACTTCAACCACCTCCATTCTGTGACTTCACTCATCTCCATTTTGACTTCACACACCTCCATTCTATGACTTCACACACCTCAATTTTTGACTTCACACATCTCCTTTCTGTAACTTCACACACTTCCAATGTTTGACTTCACAAACCTCCATTACATGACTTCACACACCCCCATTCTATGACTTCACACACCTCCATTCTTTGACTTCACACACCTCCATTTTGACTTCACACACCTCCATTCTGTGACTTCACCCACTTCCATTTGTGACGTCACACACCACCATTTTGACT
The DNA here is from genome assembly GCA_024803745.1 of Megascapheus bottae. Lineage (NCBI taxonomy): Eukaryota > Metazoa > Chordata > Mammalia > Rodentia > Geomyidae > Megascapheus > Megascapheus bottae. The sequence continues at coordinate 60,687 of JANJXV010000855.1, read as the reverse complement.
TCACACACCTCCATTCTGTGACTTCACACACCTCCATTCTGTGACTTCACACACCTCCATTTTTACTTCACACACTTCCATTCTGTGACTTCACACACCTCCATTCTGTGACTTCACACACCTCCATTGTTTGACTTAACACACCTCCATTCTGTGACTTCACGTACCTCCATTCCATGACTTCACACACCTCCATTCTATGACTTCACAAACCTCCATTCTATGACTTCATACCCGTTCATTCTGTGAGTTCACACACCTCCACCCTATGACTTCACACACCTCCATTCTATGACTTAAAAAACCTCCATTCTGTGACTTCACACACCTCCATCCTGAGTTCACACACCTCCATTCTGTGACTTCACACACCTCCATTCTGTGACTTCACACACCTCCATTCTGTGACTTCACACACCTCCATTCTACGACTTCACACACCTCCATTCTATGACTTCACACATCCATTTTGATTTCACACACCTCCAACATATGACTTCAAACATCCCATTTCTGTGACATCACATACCTCCATTCTATGACTTCATACACGTACATTCTGTGAGTTCACACACCTCCATTCTATGACTTCACACAACTCCATTCTATGACTTCACACACCTGCGTTCTCCGACTTCACACCCCTCCAATTTGACTTCACATACCTCCATTCTATGACTCCACAAACCTCCATTCTGTGACTTCAAACACCACAAATCTGTGACTTCACAAACGTACATTCTATGATTTCACACACCTCCATTCTATGACTTCACACACCTACATTTTATGACGTCACGCACCTCCATTTTGACTTCACACACCTCCATTATGTGACTTCACATACCTCCCTTCTGTGACTTCACACTCCTCCATTCTATGACTTCACACACCTCCATTCTATGACTTCACACACCTTCAATGTATGACTTCAAACACTTCCATTCTATGATTTCACATACCTCCATTCTATGAATTCACATACCTCCATTCTGTGACTTCACACACCGCCATTCTGAGTTCACACACCTCCATTCTGTGACTTAACACACCTCCATTCTGACTACATACACCTCCATTTCATGACTTCGCACACCTCCATTCTGAGTTGACACACCTCCATTCTGTGACTTCACAAACCTCCATTGTATGACTTCACACACCTCCATTGTGACTTCACACACCTCCATTCTATGAGTTCACACACCTCCGTTGTTACTTCACACACCTCCATACTATGACTTCACATACCTCCATTCTGACTTCACACAGCTCCATTCTGTGACTTCACAAAACTCCATTCTATGATTTCACACACCTCCATACTCTGACTTCACACACCTCCATCTATGACTTCACACACCTCCATTCTTACTTCAGAAACATCTATTCTGTGACTTCACACACCTCCATTCTGACTTTACACACCTGCATTGTATGACTTCACATACCTCCATTCTGTGACTTCACATACCTCCATTCTATGACTTCACACACTTCCATTGTGACGTCACACACCTCCATTCTATGAGTTCACACACCTCCATTCTATGACTTCACACACCTCCATTCTGACTTCACACACGTCCATTGTATGACTTCACAGACCTGAATCTGTGACTTCACTCACCTCCACTCTATGACTTCACACTTCTCCATTCTATGACTTGCCACACCTCCTTTCTATGACTTCACACACTTCCATTCTATGACTTCACACCTCCGTTCTGAGTTTACACACCACCATTCGATGACTTCACACACCTCCATTCTTTGACTTCACACACCTCCATTGTGACTTCACACACCTCCATTCTGTGACTTCACACACCTTCATTCCGTGACTTCACACACCTCCATTGTGACTTCACACACCTCCATTCTATGAGTTCACACACCTCCATTCTGACTTCACACACCTCCATTCTATGACTTCGCACACCTCCATTCTGACTTCACACACCTCCATTCTGTGACTTCACACACCTCCATTCCGTGACTTCACACACCTCCATTCGAATACTTCACACACCTCCATTCTTTGACTTCACACACCTCCATTTTGACTTCACACACCTCCATTCTGTGACTTCACACACCTACATTCGGTGACTTCACACACCTCCATTCTGTGACTTCACACACCTCCATTTTGACATCACACACTTCCATTCTGTGACTTCACACACCTCCATTTTGTGACTTTACACACCTCCATTTCATGACTTCCCTCACCTCCATTCTATGAGTTCACACATCTCCATTCTATGAGTTCACACACCTCCATTTGGACTTCACAAACCTCCATTCTATGACTTCACACAACTCCATTCTTACTTCAGAAACATCCATTCTGTGACTTCACACACCTCCATTCTGACTTCACACACCTCCATTGTATGATTTCACACACCTCCATTCTATGACTTCACACAGTACCATTGTGACGTCACACACCTCCATTCTATGAGTTCACACACCTCCATTCTATGAGTTCACACACCTCCATTCTGACTTCACACACCTCTATTCTATGACTTCGCACACCTCCATTCTGACTTCACACACTTCCAGTCTATGACTTCACAGACCTCGAATCTGTGACTTCACTCACCTCCACTCTATGACTTCACACTTCATTCTATGACTTCCCACATCTCCTTTCTATTACTTCACCGACCTCCATTCTATGACTTCACAATTCCATTCTGACTTCACACACCTAGATTCTGTGACTTCAAACACCTCCATTCTAACTTCACACACCTCCATTCTATGACTTCACATACCTCCATTCTGACTTCACACACCTCCATTCTGACTTCACACACCTCCATTCTGTGACTTCACACACCTCATTCCGTGATTTCACACTCCTCCATTCGATGACTTCACACACCTCCATTCTCTGACTTCACACACCTCCATTTTGACTTCTCACACCTCCATTCTGTGACTTCACACACCTGCATTCTGTGACTTCACACACCTCCATTTTTGACTTCACACACCTCCATTGTTGGACTTCACACACCTCCAATCCATGACTTCACATACCTCCATTCTATGAGTTCACACACCTCCCTTCTATGACATCACAGACCTCCATTCTCTGACTTCACACACCTCCATTCTGAGTTCAAACCCCTCCATTCTGTGACTTCACAAACCTCCATTTTGACTTCACACACCTCCATTCTATGACTTCACACACTTCCATTCTATGACTTCACACACCTCCATTCTGACTTTACACACCTCCAATCTATGACTTCCACACCTCCATTCTGTGACTTCACACACCTCCATTCTTTGTCTTCACACACCTCCATTATGACTTCACACACCTTCATTGTGACTTCACCCAACTCCATCCTGTGATTTCACACACCTCCCTTCTGTGACTTCACACACCTCCAGTCTATGACTTCCCACACCTCCATTCTATGACTTCACACACCTCCATTCTATGAATTCACACACTTCCCTTCTATGACTTCACATACCTCCATTCTATGACTTCACACACCTCCATTCTATGACTTCACATACCTGCATTCTGGCTTCACACACCTCCATTCTATGACTTCATAAACCTCCATTCTATGACTTCATACACCAACAATGTATGACTTCACACACCTATATTCTGTGACTTCACACATCTCCATTCTGACTTCACACACCTCTATTCTATGACTTCACACACCTGCATTCTGACTTCACACACCTCCATTCTATGACTTCATACACCTCCATTCTATGACTTCATACACCACTATTCTATGACTTCAACCACCTCCATTCTGTGACTTCACTCATCTCCATTTTGACTTCACACACCTCCATTCTATGACTTCACACACCTCAATTCTATGACTTCACACATCTCCTTTCTGTAACTTCACACACTTCCAATGTTTGACTTCACAAACCTCCATTACATGACTTCACACACCCCCATTCTATGACTTCACACACCTCCATTCTTTGACTTCACACACCTCCATTTTGAAGTCACACACCTCCATTCTGTGACTTCACCCACTTCCATTTGTGACGTCACACACCACCATTTTGACTTCACACATCTCCATTCTGTGACTTCAAACACCACAAATCTGTGACTTCACAATCGTCCATTCTATGACTTCACACACCTCCATTCTATGACTTCACACACCTTCAATGTATGATTCAAACACTTCCATTCTGTTATTTCACATACCTCCATTCTATGAATTCACATACCTTCATTCTGTGACTTCACACACCGCCATTCTGAGTTCACACACCTCCATTTTGTGACTTAACACACCTCCATTCTGACTTCATACACCTCCATTTCATGACTTCGCACACCTCCATTCTGAGTTGACACACCTCCATTCTGTGACTTCACAAACCTCCATTGTATGACTTCACACACCTCCTTTGTGACTTCACACACCTCCATTCTATGAGTTCCCACACCTCCGTTGTTACTTCACACACCTCCATACTATGACTTCACATACCTTCATTCTGACTTCACACAGCTCCATTCTGTGACTTCACAAAACTCCATATTATGATTTCACACACCTCCATACTCTGACTTCACACACCTCCATCTATGACTTCACACACCTCCATTCTTACTTCAGAAACATCTATTCTGTGACTTCACACACCTCCATTCTGACTTCACACACGTCCATTGTATGACTTCACAGACCTGAATCTGTGACTTCACTCACCTCCACTCTATGACTTCACACTTCTCCATTCTATGACTTGCCACACCTCCTTTCTATGACTTCACCGACCTCCATTCTATGACTTCACATCTCCATTCTCATTACACACCTCTATTCTGTGGCTTCACACACCTCCATTCTGTGACATCACACAGCCCATTCTGTGACTTCACACAGCTCCATTCTATGACTTCCCACACCTCCATTCTATGACTTCACACACCTCCATTCTATAACTTCACACACCTCCATTCTGTGACTTCACCCACTTCCATTTGTGACTTCACACACCACCATTTTGACTTTACACACCTCCATTCTGTGACTTCACACACCTCCCTTCTGTGACTTCACACACATCCATTCTGTGACTTCACACACCTCCATTCTACGACTTCACACACCTCCATTCTATGACTTCACACATCCATTTTGATTTCACGCACCTCCAGTATATGACTTCAAACACATCAATTCTGTGACATCACATACCTCCATTCTATGACTTCATACCGGTACATTCTGTGAGTTCACACACCTCCATTCTATGACTTCACACACCTCCATTCTATGACTTCACACACCTGCGTTCTCCGACTTCACACCCCTCCTATTTGACTTCACATACCTCCATTCTATGACTTCACAAACCTCCATCCTGTGACTTCATACACCTCAAATCTGTGATTTCACAAACCTCCCTTCTGTGACTTCACACTCCTCCATTCTATGACTTCACACACCTACATTCTCTGACTTCACACACCTTCAATGTATGACTCCAAACACTTCCATTCTATGATTTCACATACCTCCATTCTATGAATTCACATACCTCCATTCTGTGACTTCACACACCTCCATTCTGAGTTCACACACCTCCATTCTGTGACATAACAGACCTCCATTCTGACTTCATACACCTCCATTTCATGACTTCGCACACCTCCATTCTGAGTTGACACACCTCCATTCTGTGACTTCACAAACCTCCATTGTATGACTTCACACACCTCCATTGTGACTTCACACACCTCCATTCTATGAGTTCCCACACCTCCGTTGTTACTTCACACACCTCCATTCTATGACTTCACACACCTCCATTCTGACTTCACACACCTCCATTCTGTGGCTTCACACACCTCCATTCTGTGACATCACACACCCCATTCTATGACTTCACACACCTCCATTCTATGACTTCCCACACCTCCAATTTATGACTTCACACACCTCCATTCTATACCTTCACACACCTCCATTCTGTGACTTCATACACCTCCATTCTATGACTTCACCAACCTTAATTCTTACTTCAAAAACATCCATTCTATGACTTCACAAACCTCCATTCTATGACTTCATACACCTCCATTCTATGACTTCATACACCAACATTCTATGACTTCACACAACTACAATCTGTGAATTCACACATCTCCATTCTGACTTCACACACCTCCATTCTATGACTTCACACACCTCCATTCTATGACTTCATACACCTCCATTCTATGACTTCATACACCAACATTCTATGACTTCACACAACTACAATCTCTGAATTCACACATCTCCATTCTGAATTCACACACCTCCATTCTATGACTTCACACACTTCCATTCTGACTTCACACACCTCCATTCTGTGACTTCACACACCTCCATTCTGTGACTTCTCACACCTCCATTCTGTGACGTCACACACCTCGATTCTCTGACTTCACACCCCTCCATTCTGTGACTTCACACACCTCCATTCTGTGACCTCACACACCTCCGTTTTATGACTTCACACACCTCAATTCTGTGACTTCACACACCTCCATTCTGTGTTCACACATTTAAATTCTGTGATTTCACACACCTCCGTTCTGTGACTTCACACACCTCCATTCTATGACTTCACACACCTCCATTCTGACTTCACACAGCTCCATTCTGTGACTTCACAAAACTCCATTCTATGATTTCACACACCCCCATTGTGACTTCACACACCTCCATTGTATGACTTCACACACCACCATTCTGTGACTTCACACACCTCCATTCTATGACTTCACACACCTCCATTCTCTGACTTCACACACCTCCATTGTTTGACTTCACACACCTCCATTCTTTGACTTCACACACCTCCATTCCATGACTTCACACACCTCAATTCTATGAGTTCACACACCTCCATTATATGAGTTCACACACCACCATTTTGACTTCACACACCTCCATTCTATGACTTAACACACCTTATTTCTTCCTTCAGAAACATCCATTCTATGACTTCACACACCTCCCTTCTATAACTTCACAAACCTCCATTCTGTGACTTCACACACCTCCATTCTGAGTTCACACACCTCCATTCTGTGACCTCACACACCTCCATTCTGTGACTTCACACACCTCCATTCTATTACTTCACACACCTCCATTCTGTGACTTCACACACCTCCATACTATGACTTCACACATCCATTTTGATTTCACACACCTCCAATATATGACTCCAAACACCTCAATTCTGTGACTTCACACACCTCCATTCTACGACTTCATACCCGTCCATTCTGTGAGTTCACACACCTCCATTCTATGAATTCACACACCTCCATTCTATGACTTCACCCAACTCCATTCAATGACTTCACACACCTGCATTCTCCGACTTCACACCCCTCGTATTTGACTTCACCCACCCACATTTTATGATGTCACACACCTCCATTTTGACTTCACACACCTCCATTATGTGACTTCACACACCTTCCTTCGGTGACTTCACACTCCTCCATTCTATGATTTCACACACTTCCATTCTATGACTTCACACACCTCCATTCTATGTCTTCATATACCTGATTTCTGAGTTGACACAACTTCATTCTGAGATATCATACACCTCCAATCTGACTTCACACACCTCCATTCTATGACTTCATACACCTCCATTCTTTGACATCAAAACCCACCATTCTATGACTTCACACACCTCCACTGTGACTTAACACACCTCCATTCTATGAGTTCATACACGTCCATTCTGACGTCACACACCTCCATTCTATGACTTCACACAGCGCCATTCTGACTTCACACACCTCCATTTGTGACGTCACACACCACAATTTTGACTTCAAACACCTCCATTCTGTGACTTCACACACCTCCATTCTGCGACTTCACACACCTCCATTGTTTTACTTCACACACCTCCATTCTTGGACTTCACACACCTCCATTCCATGACTTCACACACGTCCATTTTGACATCACACACCTCAATTCTATGATTCACACACCTTCATTATTACTTCAGAAACATCCATTCTATGACTTCACACACCTCCATTCTATGACTTCGCAAACCTCCATTCTGTGACTTCACACACTTCCATTCTGACTTCACACACCTCCCTTCTTTCGCACACGTCCATTCTATGACTTCACACACCTCCATTCTCTGACTTCACACACCTCCATTCTGTGACTTCACACACCTCCATTCTATGAATTCACACAGCTCCATTCTGTGACTTCACCCACCTCCGTTCTATGACTTCACACACCTCCATTCTCCGACTTCACACCCTCCAATTTGACTTCACATACCTCCATTCCATGACTTCACAAACCTCCATTCTGTGACTTCACACACCTCCATTCTGTGACTTCACAAACCTCCATTCTATGACTTCACACAGCTCCATTCTATGACTTCACACAACTCAATAGTGATTTCACACACCACCATTCTATGAGTTCACACACATCCATTCTGACTTCTCACACCTCAATTCTATGACTTCACATACCTCTATTCTGAATTCACACCTCCATTCAGTGACTTCAGACACATCCATTCTATGATTTCACACACCTCCATTCTATGACTTCACACACCTCCACTCTATGACTTCACACACCTCCATTCTGAATTCACACACCTCTATTTTGTGACTTCACACACCTCCATTCTGACTTCACACACCTCCATTCTATGACTTCCACACCTCCATTCTGTGACTTCACACACCTCCATTCTATGACTTCACACACCTCCATTCTATGACTTCACAAACCTTCATTCTATGACTTCACACTCCTCCACTCTGTGACTTCACACACCTCCATTCTATGACTAGACACACTTTCATTCTTACTTCACAAACATCCTTCTATGACTTCACACACCTCCATTCTATGATTTCACACACCTCCATTCTGTGACTTCACACACCTCCATTCTGTGACTTCACACACCTCCATTCTGTGACTTCACATACCTCCATTCTATGACTTCACACACCTCCATTCTGTGACATTACACACCTACATACTGTGACTTCACACACCTCCATTCTGTGATTTCACACATCTCCATTCTATGACTTCACACACCTCCATTCTTTGACTTCACACACGTCCATTTTGACTTCACACACCTCAATTCTATGATTCACACACCTTCATTATTACTTCAGAAACATCCATTCTATGACTTCACACACCTCCATTCTATGACTTCGCAAACCTCCATTCTGTGACTTCACACACTTCCATTCTGACTTCACACACCTCCCTTCTTTCGCACACGTCCATTCTATGGCTTCACACACCTCCATTCTCTGACTTCACACACCTCCATTCTGTGACTTCACACACCTCCATTCTATGAATTCACACAGCTCCATTCTGTGACTTCACCCACCTCCGTTCTATGAATTCACACACCTCCATTCTCCGACTTCACACCCTCCAATTTGACTTCACATACATCCATTCCATGACTTCACAAACCTCCATTCTGTGACTTCACACACCTCCATTCTGTGACTTCACAAACCTCCATTCTATGATTTCACACACCTCCATTCTATGACTTCACACACCTCCATATTATGACGTCACACACCTCCATTTTGGCTTAACACACCTCCATTATGTGACTTCACACACATCCCTTCGGTGATTTCACACTCCTCCCTTCTGTGACTTCACACATCTACATTCTATGACTTCCCACACCTTCACTCTATGGCTTCAAACACTTCCATGCTATGATTTCACATACCTGCATTCTATGACTTCACATACCTCCACTCTGTGACTTCACACACCTACATTCTGAGTTCACAAACCTCCATTCTGTGACTTCACACACCTCCATTCTATGACTTCACACACTTCCATTTTATGATTTCACATACCTCCATTGTATGACTTCCAGACCTCCATTCTGTGACTTCACACACCACCATTCTATGACTTCACACACCTCCATTGTGACTTCACACACCTCCATTCTGAGTTGACACACCTCCATTCTGTGACTTCACACACCTCCAGTCTGACTTCACACACCTCCATTCTATGACTTCATACACCTACATTCTTTGACATCAAAACCCACCATTCTATGACTTCACACACCTCCACTGTCACTTCACACACCTTCAATCTGTGAGTTCATACACCTCCATTCTGACTTCACACACCTCCATTCTATGATTTCACACAGCGCCATTCTGACTTCACACACCTCCATTTGTGACGTGACACAGCACAATTTTGACTTCACACACCTCAATTCTGTGACTTCACACACCTCCATTCTATGACTTAACACACCTTCATTCTATGACTTCACACACCTCCACTCTGTGACTTCACACACGTCCATTGTATGACTAGACACACCTTCAATCTTACTTCATAAACATCCTTCTATGACTTCACACACCTCCATTCTATGACTTCACACACCTCCATTCTATGACTTCACACACCTCCATTCTGTGACTTCACACACCTCAATTCTATGACTTCACACACCTCCATTCTGACTTCACACACCTCCATTCTATGACTTCACACACCTCCATTCTATGACTTCACACACCTCCATTTTGTGACTTCACACACCTCCATTCTGAGTTCACGCACCTATATTATCTGACTTCACACACCTCCATTCTATGACTTCACACAGCTCCATTCTATGACTTCACACAACTCCATAGTGATTTCACACACCACCATTCTATGAGTTCACACACATCCATTCTGACTTCTCACACCTCAATTCTATGACTTCACATACCTCTATTCTGAATTCACACCTCCATTCAGTGACTTCAGACACATCCATTCTATGATTTCACACACCTCCATTCTATGACTTCACACACCTCCACTCTATGACTTCACACACCTCCATTCTGAATTCACACACCTCTATTTTGTGACTTCACACACCTCCATTCTGACTTCACACACCTCCATTCTATGACTTCCACACCTCCATTCTGTGACTTCACACACCTCCATTCTATGACTTCACACACCTCCATTCTATGACTTCACAAACCTTCATTCTATGACTTCACACTCCTCCACTCTGTGACTTCACACACCTCCATTCTATGACTAGACACACCTTCATTCTTACTTCACAAACATCCTTCTATGACTTCACACACCTCCATTCTATGATTTCACACACCTCCATTCTGTGACTTCACACACCTCCTTTCTGTGACTTCACACACCTCCATTCTGTGACTTCACATACCTCCATTCTATGACTTCACACACCTCCATTCTGTGACATTACACACCTACATACTGTGACTTCACACACCTCCATTCTGTGATTTCACACACCTCCATTCTATGACTTCACACACCTCCATTCTTTGACTTCACACATGTTCATTATGCCTTCACACACCTCCATTGTGACTTCACACAACTCCATTCTGTGATTTCACACACCTCCCTTCTGTGACTTCATACACATCCAGTCTTTGACTTCACACACCTCCATTATATGACTTCACACACCTCCAGTCTATGCCTTCACACACCTCCATTCTTTGACTTCCACACCTCCATTCTGTGACTTTACACACCTACATTCTGTGACTTCACACACCTCCATTCTCTGATTTCACACACCTCCATTCTATGACTTCACAAACCTTCATTCTATGACTTCACACTCCTCCACTCTGTGACTTCACACACCTCCATTCTATGACTAGACACACCTTCATTCTTACTTCACAAACATCCTTCTATGACTTCACACACCTCCATTCTATGATTTCACACACCTCCATTCTGTGACTTCACACACCTCCATTCTGTGACTTCACACACCTCCATTCTGTGACTTCACATACCTCCATTCTATGACTTCACACACCTCCATTCTGTGACATTACACACCTACATACTGTGACTTCACACACCTCCATTCTGTGATTTCACACACCTCCATTCTATGACTTCACACACCTCCATTCTTTGACTTCACACATGTTCATTATGCCTTCACACACCTCCATTGTGACTTCACAAAACTCCATTCTGTGATTTCACACACCTCCCTTCTGTGACTTCATACACATCCAGTCTATGACTTCACACACCTCCATTCTATGACTTCACACACTTCCATTTTATGATTTCACATACCTCCATTCTATGACTTACAGACCTCCATTCTGTGACTTCACACACCACCATTCTTAGACTTCACACACCTCCATTGTGACTTCACACACCTTCATTCTGAGTTGACACACCTCCATTCTGTGACTTCACACACCTCCAGTCTGACTTCACACATCTCCATTCTATGACTTCATATACCTCATTTCTGAGTTGACACACCTTCATTCTGTGATATCACACACCTCCAATCTGACCTCACACTCCTCCATTCTATGACATCATACACCTACATTCTTTGACATCAAAACCCACCATTCTATGACTTCACACACCTCCACTGTCACTTCACACACCTCCAATCTATGAGTTCATACACCTCCATTATGACTTCACACACCTCCATTCTGTGATTTCACACAGCGCCGTTCTGACTTCACACACCTCCATTTGTGACGTCACACACCACAATTTTGAATTCACACACCTCCATTCTGTGACTTCACACACCTCCATTCTATGACTTCACACACCTTCATTCTATGACTTCACACACCTCCACTCTGTGACTTCACACACCTCCATTCTATGACTAGACACACCTTCATTCTTACTTCATAAACATCCTTCTATGACTTCACACACCTCCATTCTATGACTTCACACACCTCCATTCTGTGACTTCACACACCTCCATTCTGTGACTTCACACACCTCAATTCTGTGACTTCACACACCTCCATGCTGACTTCACACACCTCCATTCTATGACTTCACACACCTCCCTTCTATGACATCACACACCTCCATTCTGTGACTTCACACACCTCCATTCTGTGACTTCACACACCTCCATTTTGACTTCACACACTTCCATTCTGTGACTTCACACAAATCTATTCTGTGACTTCACACACCTCCATTGTTTGACTTCACACACCTCCATTCTTAGATTTCACACACCTCCATTCCATGACTTCACACACCTCCATTCTGTGACTTCACACACCACCATTATATGACTTCTCACACCTCCATTGTGACTTCACACACCTCCATTCTGAGTTGACACACCTCCATTCTGTGTCTTCACAAACCTCCAATCTGACTTCAAAACACCTCCATTCTATGACTTCACACACCTCCATTCTGTGACTTCACACACCTCCATTCTATGAGTTCACACACCTCCATTCTGACTTAACACACCTCCATTCTATGACTTCACACAGCTCCATTCTGAATTCACACACCTCCATTCTATGACTTCGCACACATTTTTCTGACTTCACACACCTCCATTCTGTGACTTCACACACCTCCATTCTATGACTTCACACACCTTCATTCTGTGACTTTACACACCTCCATTCTATGACTTCACACATCTTAATTCTATGACTTCACACTCCTCCACTCTGTGACTTCACACACCTCCATTCTATGACTAGACACACCTTCATTCTTACTTCAGAAACATCCTTCTATGACTTCACACACCTCCATTCTATGACTTCACACACCTCCATTATGTGACTTCACACACCTTCATTATGACTTCACACACCTCCATTGTGACTTCACACAACTCCATTCTGTGATTTCACACACCTCCCTTCTGTGACTTCATACACATCCAGTCTATGACTTCACACAGCTCCATTCTATGACTTCACACACTTCCATTTTATGATTTCACATACCTCCATTCTATGACTTCCAGACCTCCATTCTGTGACTTCACACACCACCATTCTTTGACTTCACACACCTCCATTGTGACTTCACACACCTCCATTCTGAGTTGACACACCTCCATTCTGTGACTTCACACACCTCCAGTCTGACTTCACACATCTCCATTCTATGACTTCATATACCTCATTTCTGATTTGACACACCTTCATTCTGTGATATCACACACCTCCAATCTGACCTCACACTCCTCCATTCTATGACTTCATACACCTACATTCTTTGACATCAAAACCCACCATTCTATGACTTCACACACCTCCACTGTCACTTCACACACCTCCAATCTATGAGTTCATACACCTCCATTCTGACTTCACACACCTCCATTCTATGATTTCCCACAGCGCCGTTCTGACTTCACACACCTCCATTTGTGACGTCACACACCACAATTTTGACTTCACACACCTCCATTCTGTGACTTCACACACCTCCATTCTATGACTTCACACACCTTCATTCTATGACTTCACACACCTCCACTCTGTGACTTCACACACCTCCATTCTATGACTAGACACACCTTCATTCTTACTTCATAAACATCCTTCTATGACTTCACACACCTCCATTCCATGACTTCACACACCTCCATTCTGTGACTTCACACACCTCCATTCTGTGACTTCACACACCTCAATTCTGTGACTTCACACACCTCCACTCTGACTTCACACACCTCCATTCTATGACTTCACACACCTCCCTTCTATGACTTCACACACCTCCATTCTGTGACTTCACACACCTCCATTCTGTGACTTCACACACCTCCATTTTGACTTCACACACTTCCATTCTGTGACTTCACACAAATCTATTCTGTGACTTCACACACCTCCATTGTTTGACTTCACACACCTCCATTCTTAGATTTCACACACCTCCATTCCATGACTTCACAGAACTCCATCTTGTGACTTCACACACCACCATTCTATGACTTCTCACACCTCCATTGTGACTTCACACACCTCCATTCTGAGTTGACACACCTCCATTCTGTGTCTTCACAAACCTCCAATCTGACTTCAAAACACCTCCATTCTATGACTTCACACACCTCCATTCTGTGACTTCACACACCTCCATTCTATGAGTTCACACACCTCCATTCTGACTTAACACACCTCCATTCTATGACTTCACACAGCTCCATTCTGAATTCACACACCTCCATTCTATGACTTCGCACACATTTTTCTGACTTCACACACCTCCATTCTGTGACTTCACACACCTCCATTCTATGACTTCACACACCTTCATTCTGTGACTTTACACACCTCCATTCTATGACTTCACAAATCTTAATTCTATGACTTCACACCCCTCCACTCTGTGACTTCACACACCTCCATTCTATGACTAGACACACCTTCATTCTTACTTCAGAAACATCCTTCTATGACTTCACACACCTCCATTCTATGACTTCACACACCTCCATTATGTGACTTCACACACCTCCATTCTGTAACTTCACACACCTCCATTCTGTGACTTCACACACCTCCATTCTATGACTTCACACACCTCCATTCTGTGACTTCACACACCTCCATTCTGTGACATTACACACCTACATACTGTGACTTCACACACCTCCAATCTGTGATTTCACACACCTCCATTCTGTGACTTCACACACCTCCACTCTGTGACTTTACACACCTACATTCTGTGACTTCACACACCTCCATTCTGTGATTTCACACACCTCCATTCTATGACTTCACACACCTCCATTCTTTGACTTCACACTCCTTCATTATGCCTTCACACACCTCCATTGTGACTTCACACAACTATATTCTGTGATTTCACACACCTCCCTTCTGTGACTTCATACACATCCAGTCTTTGACTTCACACACCTCCATTCTATGACTTCACCCACCTCCAGTCTATGACTTCACACACCTCCATTCTATGACTTCCACACCTCCATTCTGTGACTTTACACACCTTCATTCTGTGACTTCACACACCTCCATTCTGTGATTCCACACACCTCCAATCTATGACGTCACACACCTCCATTCTTTGACTTCACACACCTTCATTATGACTTCACACACCTCCATTGTGACTTCACACAACTCCATTCTGTGATTTCACACACCTCCCTTCTGTGACTTCATACACATCCAGTCTTTGACTTCACACACCTCCATTCTATGACTTCACCCACCTCCAGTCTATGACTTCACACACCTCCATTCTATGACTTCCACACCTCCATTCTGTGACTTTACACACCTACATTCTGTGACTTCACACACCTCCATTCTGTGATTCCACACACCTCCAATCTATGACTTCACACACCTCCATTCTTTGACTTCACACACCTTCATTATGACTTCACACACCTCCATTGTGACTTCACACAACTCCATTCTGTGATTTCACACACCTCCCTTCTGTGACTTCACACACCTCCATTCTATAACTTCACACACCTCCATTCTATGACTTCCCACACCTCCAGTCTATGACTTCACACACCTCCATTCTATGACTTCACACACCTCCATTCTATGACTTCACACACTTCCATTTTATGATTTCACATACCTCCATTCTATGACTTCCACACCTCCATTCTGTGACTTCACACACCACCATTCTATGACTTCACACACCTCCATTGTGACTTCACACACCTCCATTCTGAGTTGACACACCTCCATTCTGTGAATTCACACACCTCTAGTCTGACTTCACACATCTCCATTCTATGACTTCATATACCTCATTTCTGAGTTGACACACCTTCATTCTGTGATATCACACACCTCCAATATGACCTCACACACCTCCATTCTATGACTTCATACACCTACATTCTTTGACATCAAAACCCACCATTCTATGACTTCACACACCTCCACTGTCACTTCACACACCTCCAATCTGTGAGTTCATACAACTCCATTCTGACTTCACACACCTCCATTCTGTGATTTCACACAGCGCCGTTCTGACTTCACACACCTCCATTTGTGACGTCACACACCACAATTTTGACTTCACACACCTCCATTCTGTGACTTCACACACCTCCATTCTATGACTTCACACACCTTCATTCTATGACTTCACACACCTCCACTCTGTCACTTCACACACCTCCATTCTATGACTAGACACACCTTCATTCTTACTTCATAAACATCCTTCTATGACTTCACACACCTCCATTCTATGACTTCACACACCTCCATTCTGTGACTTCACACACCTCCATTCTGTGACTTCACACACCTCAATTCTGTGACTTCACTCACCTCCATTCTGACTTCACACACCTCCATTCTATGACTTCCCACACCTCCCTTCTATGACTTCACACACCTCAATCTGTGACTTCACACACCTCCATTCTGTGACTTCACACACCTCCATTTTGACTTCACACACTTCCATTCTGTGACTTCACACAAATCTATTCTGTGACTTCACACACCTCCATTGTTTGACTTCACACACCTCCATTCTTAGATTTCACACACCTCCATTCCATGACTTCACACACCTCCATTCTGTGACTTCACACACCACCATTCTATGACTTCTCACACCTCCATTGTGACTTCACACACCTCCAATCTGTGTTGACACACCTCCATTCTGTGTCTTCACAAACCTCCAATCTGACTTCAAAACACCTCCATTCTATGACTTCACACACTTCCATTCTGTGACTTCACACACCTCCATTCTATGAGTTCACACACCTCCATTCTGACTTAACACACCTCCATTCTATGACTTCACACAGCTCCATTCTGAATTCACACACCTCCATTCTATGACTTCGCACACATTTTTCTGACTTCACACACCTCCATTCTGTGACTTCACACACCTCTATTCTATGACTTCACACACCTTCATTCTGTGACTTCACACACCTCCATTCTATGACTTCACACACCTTAATTCTATGACTTCACACTCCTCCACTCTGTGACTTCACACACCTCCATTCTATGACTAGACACACCTTCATTCTTACTTCAGAAACATCCTTCTATGACTTCACACACCTCCATTCTATGACTTCACACACCTCCATTATGTGACTACACACACCTCCATTCTGTAACTTCATACACCTCCATTCTGTGACTTCACACACCTCCATTCTATGACTTCACACACCTCCATTCTGTGACTTCACACACCTCCATTCTGTGACATTACACACCTACATACTGTGACTTCACACACCTCCAATCTGTGATTTCACACACCTCCATTCTGTGACTTCACACACCTCCACTCTGTGACTTTACACACCTACATTCTGTGACTTCACACACCTCCATTCTGTGATTTCACACACCTCCATTCTATGACTTCACACACCTCCATTCTTTGACTTCACACTCCTTCTTTATGCCTTCACACACCTCCATTGTGACTTCACACAACTCCATTCTGTGATTTCACACACCTCCCTTCTGTGACTTCATACACATCCAGTCTTTGACTTCACACACCTCCATTCTATGACTTCACCCACCTCCAGTCTATGACTTCACGCACCTCCATTCTATGACTTCCACACCTCCATTCTGTGACTTTACACACCTACATTCTGTGACTTCACACACCTCCATTCTGTGATTCCACACACCTCCAATCTATGACTTCACACACCTCCATTCTTTGACTTCACACACCTTCATTATGACTTCACACACCTCCATTGTGACTTCACACAAATCCATTCTGTGATTTCACACACCTCCCTTCTGTGACTTCACACACCTCCATTCTATAACTTCACACACCTCCATTCTATGACTTCACACACCTCCAGTGTATGACTTCACACACCTCCATTCTATGACTTCACACACCTCCATTCTATGACTTCACACACTTCCATTTTATGACTTCACACACCTCCATTCTATGACTTCCACACCTCCATTCTGTGACTTTACTCACCTTCATTCTGTGACTTCACACACCTCCATTCTGTGATTCCACACACCTCCAATCTATGACTTCACACACCTCCATTCTTTGACTTCACACACCTTCATTATGACTTCACACACCTCCATTGTGACTTCACACAACTCCATTCTGTGATTTCACACACCTCCCTTCTGTGACTTCATACACATCCAGTCTTTTCCTTCACATATCTCCATTCTATGACTTCACCCACCTCCAGTCTATGACTTCACACACCTCCATTCTATGACTTCCACACCTCCATTCTGTGACTTTACACACCTACATTCTGTGACTTCACACACCTCCATTCTGTGATTCCACACACCTCCAATCTATGACTTCACACACCTCCATTCTTTGACTTCACACACCTTCATTATGACTTCACACACCTCCATTGTGACTTCACACAACTCCATTCTGTGATTTCACACACCTCCCTTCTGTGACTTCACACACCTCCATTCTATAACTTCACACACCTCCATTCTATGACTTCCCACACCTCCAGTCTATGACTTCACACACCTCCATTCTATGACTTCACACACCTCCATTCTATGACTTCACACACTTCCATTTTATGATTTCACATACCTCCATTCTATGACTTCCACACCTCCATTCTGTGACTTCACACACCACCATTCTATGACTTCACACACCTCCATTGTGACTTCACACACCTCCATTCTGAGTTGACACACCTCCATTCTGTGAATTCACACACCTCTAGTCTGACTTCACACATCTCCATTCTATGACTTCATATACCTCATTTCTGAGTTGACACACCTTCATTCTGTGATATCACACACCTCCAATATGACCTCACACACCTCCATTCTATGACTTCATACACCTACATTCTTTGACATCAAAACCCACCATTCTATGACTTCACACACCTCCACTGTCACTTCACACACCTCCAATCTATGAGTTCATACACCTCCATTCTGACTTCACACACCTCCATTCTGTGATTTCACACAGCGCCGTTCTGACTTCACACACCTCCATTTGTGACGTCACACACCACAATTTTGAATTCACACACCTCCATTCTGTGACTTCACACACCTCCATTCTATGACTTCACACACCTTCATTCTATGACTTCACACACCTCCACTCTGTCACTTCACACACCTCCATTCTATGACTAGACACACCTTCATTCTTACTTCATAAACATCCTTCTATGACTTCACACACCTCCATTCTATGACTTCACACACCTCCATTCTGTGACTTCACACACCTCCATTCTGTGACTTCACACACCTCAATTCTGTGACTTCACTCACCTCCATTCTGACTTCACACACCTCCATTCTATGACTTCACACACCTCCCTTCTATGACTTCACACACCTCCATTCTGTGACTTCACACACCTCCATTCTGTGACTTCACACACCTCCATTTTGACTTCACACACTTCCATTCTGTGACTTCACACAAATCTATTCTGTGACTTCACACACCTCCATTGTTTGACTTCACACACCTCCATTCTTAGATTTCACACACCTCCATTCCATGACTTCACACACCTCCATTCTGTGACTTCACACACCACCATTCTATGACTTCTCACACCTCCATTGTGACTTCACACACCTCCAATCTGTGTTGACACACATCCATTCTGTGTCTTCACAAACCTCCAATCTGACTTCAAAACACCTCCATTCTATGACTTCACACACCTCCATTCTGTGACTTTACACACCTCCATTCTGAGTTCACGCACCTATATTCTGTGACTTCACACACCTCCATTCTATGACTTCACACAGCTCCATTCTATGACTTCACACACCTCAATAGTGATTTCACACACCACCACTCTATGAGTTCACACACATCCATTCTGACTTCTCACACCTCAATTCTATGACTTCACACACCTCCAATCTGACTTCAAAACACCACCATTCTATGACTTCACACACCTCCATTCTGTGACTTCACACACCTCCATTCTGTGATTTCACACACCTCCATTCTATGAGTTCACACACCTCCATTCTGACTTAACACACCTCCATTTTATGACTTCACACAGCTCCGTTCTGAATTCACACACCTCAATTCCATGACTTCGCACACATCTCTTCTGACTCCACACACCTCTATTCTGTGACTTCACACACCTCCACTCTGTGACTTTCCACATCTACATGCTGTGACTTCACACACATCCATTCCGTGATTTCACACACCTCCATTCTATGACTTCACACACCTCCCTCTGTGACTTCATACACCTCCAATCTATGACTTCACACACCTCCATTCTATGACTTCACACACTTCCAGTCTATGACTTCACACACCTCCATTCTGCGACTTCACACACCTCCAATCTGTGACTTTACACACCTACATACTGTGACTTCACACACATCCATTCTGTGATTTCACATACCTCCATTCTATGACTTCCACACCTCCATTCTGTGACTTCACACACCACCATTCTATGACTTCACACACCTCCATTGTGAATTCACACACTTCCATTCTGAGTTGACACACCTCCACTCTGTGACTTCACACACCTCCAGTCTGACTTCACACACCTCCATTCTATGACTTCATATACCTCATTTCTGAGTTGACACACCTTCATTCTGTAATATCACACACCTCCAATCTGACTTCACACACCTCCATTGTATGACTTCATACACCTGCATTCTTTGACATCAAAACCCACCATTCTATGACTTCACACTTCTCCACTGTCACTTCACACACCTCCATTCTATGAGTTCATACACCTCCATTCTGACTTCACACACCTACATTCTATGATTTCACACAGCGCCATTCTGACTTCACACACCTCCATTTGTGACGTCACACACCACAATTTTGACTTCACACACCTCCATTCTGTGACTTCACACACCTCCATTCTGTGACTTCACACACCTCCATTTTGACTTCACAAACTTCCATTCTGTGACTTCACACACCTCCATTGTTTGACTTCACACACCTCCATTCTTAGATTGCACACACCTCCATTCCATGACTTCACACACCTCCATTCTGTGACTTCAAACACCACGATTCTATGACTTCACACACCTCGATTGTGACTTCACACACCTCCATTCTGAGTTGACACACCTCCATTTTGTGACTTCCCACACCTTAAATCTGACTTCAAAACTCCTCTATTCTTTGACTTCACACACCTCCATTCTGTAACTTCACAAACCTCCATTCTGTGACTTCACACACCTCCAATCTATGAGTTCACACACCTCCATTCTGACTTAACACACCTCCATTCTATGACTTCACACAGGTCCATTCTGAATTCACACACCTCCAGTCTATGACTTCGCACACATCTATTCTGACTTCACACACCTCCATTCTGTGACTTCACACACCTCCATTCTATGACTTCACACACCTCCATTCTGTGACTTCACACACCTCCATTCTGTGACATTACACACCTACATACTGTGACTTCACACACCTCCAATCTGTGATTTCACACACCTCCATTTTGTGACTTCACACACCTCCACTCTGTGACTTTACACACCTACATTCTGTGACTTCACACTCCTCCATTCTGTGATTTCACACACCTCCATTCTATGACTTCACACACCTCCATTCTTTGACTTCACACACCTTCATTATGACTTCACACACCTCCATTGTGAATTCACACAACTCCATTCTGTGATTCACACACCTCCCTTCTGTGACTTCATACACATCCAGTCTATGACTTCAGACACCTCCATTCTATGACTTCACACACCTCCATTCTATGACTTCACACACCTCCATTCTATGACTTCACACACTTCCATTTTATGATTTCACATACCTCCATTCTATGACTTCCACACCTCCATTCTGTGACTTCACACACCACCATTCTATGACTTCACACACCTCCATTGTGACTTCACACACCTCCATTCTGAGTTGACACACCTCCACTCTGTGACTTCACACACCTCCAGTCTGACTTCACACACCTCCATTCTATGACTTCATATACCTCATTTCTAAGTTGACAAACCTTCATTCTGTGATATCACACACCTCCAATCTGACTTCACACACCTCCATTCTATGACTTCATACACCTCCATTCTTTGACATCAAAACCCACCATTCTATGACTTCACACTTCTCCACTGTCACTTCACACACCTCCATTCTATGAGTTCATACACCTCCATTCTGACTTCACACACCTACATTCTATGATTTCACACAGCGCCATTCTGACTTCACACACCTCCATTTGTGACGTCACACACCACAATTTTGACTTCACACACCTCCATTCTGTGACTTCACACACCTCCATTCTGTGACTTCACACACCTCTATTTTGACTTCACAAACTTCCATTCTGTGACTTCACACACCTCCATTGTTTGACTTCACACACCTCCATTCTTAGATTACACACACCTCCATTCCATGACTTCACACACCTCCATTCTGTGACTTCAAACACCACCATTCTATGACTTCACACACCTCGATTGTGACTTCACACACCTCCATTCTGAGTTGACACACCTCCATTTTGTGACTTCCCACACCTTAAATCTGACTTCAAAACTCCTCTATTCTTTGACTTCACACACCTCCATTCTGTAACTTCACACCTCCATTCTGTGACTTCACACACCTCCATTTTGTGACTTCACACACCTCCACTCTGTGACTTTACACACCTACATTCTGTGACTTCACACTCCTCCATTCTGTGATTTCACACACCTCCATTCTATGACTTCACACACCTCCATTCTTTGACTTCACACACCTTCATTATGACTTCACACACCTCCATTGTGAATTCACACAACTCCATTCTGTGATTCACACACCTCCCTTCTGTGACTTCACACACCTCCAGTCTATGACTTCACACACCTCCATTCTGCGACTTCACACACCTCCAATCTGTGACTTTACACACCTACATACTGTGACTTCACACACATCCATTCTGTGATTTCACATACCTCCATTCTATGACTTCCACACCTCCATTCTGTGACTTCACACACCACCATTCTATGACTTCACACACCTCCATTGTGAATTCACACACCTCCATTCTGAGTTGACACACCTCCACTCTGTGACTTCACACACCTCCAGTCTGACTTCACACACCTCCATTCTATGACTTCATATACCTCATTTCTGAGTTGACACACCTTCATTCTGTAATATCACACACCTCCAATCTGACTTCACACACCTCCATTGTATGACTTCATACACCTGCATTCTTTGACATCAAAACCCACCATTCTATGACTTCACACTTCTCCACTGTCACTTCACACACCTCCATTCTATGAGTTCATACACCTCCATTCTGACTTCACACACCTACATTCTATGATTTCACACAGCGCCATTCTGACTTCACACACCTCCATTTGTGACGTCACACACCACAATTTTGACTTCACACACCTCCATTCTGTGACTTCACACACCTCCATTCTGTGACTTCACACACCTCCATTTTGACTTCACAAACTTCCATTCTGTGACTTCACACACCTCCATTGTTTGACTTCACACACCTCCATTCTTAGATTGCACACACCTCCATTCCATGACTTCACACACCTCCATTCTGTGACTTCAAACACCACCATTCTATGACTTCACACAGCTCGATTGTGACTTCACACACCTCCATTCTGAGTTGACACACCTCCATTCTGTGACTTCACACACCTACAATCTGACTTCAAAACTCCTCTATTCTTTGACTTCACACACCTCCATTCTGTAACTTCACACACCTCCATTCTGTGACTTCACACACCTCCAATCTATGAGTTCACACACTTCCATTCTGACTTAACACACCTCCATTCTATGACTTCACACAGGTCCATTCTGAATTCACACACCTCCAGTCTATGACTTCGGACACATCTATTCTGACTTCACACACCTCCATTCTGTGACTTCACACACCTCCATTCTATGACTTCACACACCTCCATTCTGTGACTTCACACACCTCCATTCTGTGACATTACACACCTACATACTGTGACTTCACACACCTCCAATCTGTGATTTCACACACCTCCATTCTGTGACTTCACACACCACCATTCTATGACTTCACACACCTCCATTGTGACTTCACCCACCTCCATTCTGTGTTGACACACCTCCACTCTGTGACTTCAAACACCTCCAGTCTGACTTCACACACCTCCATTCTATGACTTCATATACCTCATTTCTGAGTTGACAAACCTTCATTCTGTGATATCACACACCTCCAATCTGACTTTACACACCTCCACTCTATGACTTCATACACCTCCATTCTTTGACATCAAAACCCACCATTCTATGACTTCACACTTCTCCACTGTCACTTCACACACCTCCATTCTATGAGTTCATACACCTCCATTCTGACTTCACACACCTCCATTCTATGATTTCCCACAGCGCCGTTCTGACTTCACACACCTCCATTTGTGACGTCACACACCACAATTTTGACTTCACACACCTCCATTCTGTGACTTCACACACCTACATTCTGTGACTTCACACACCTCCATTTTGACTTCACAAACTTCCATTCTGTGACTTCACACACCTCCATTGTTTGACTTCACACACCTCCATTCTTAGATTACACACACCTCCATTCCATGACTTCACACACCTCCATTCTGTGACTTCAAACACCACCATTCTATGACTTCACACACCTCTATTGTGACTTCACACACCGCCATTCTGAGTTGACACACCTCCATTCTGTGACTTCACACACCTTCAATCTGACTTCAAAATCCTCTATTCTTTGACTTCACACACCTCCATTCTGTAACTTCACACACCTCCATTCTGTGACTTCACACACCTCCATTCTATGAGTTCACACACCTCCATTCTGACTTAACACACCTCCATTCTATGACTTCACAGAGCTCCATTCTGAATTCACACACCTCCATTCTATGACTTCGCACACATCTATTCTGACTTTACACACCTCCATTCTGTGACTTCACACACCTCCATTCTATGACTTCACACACCTCCATTCTGTGACTTCACACACCTCCATTCTGTGACATTACACACCTACATACTGTGACTTCACACACCTCCAATCTGTGATTTCACACACCTCCATTTTGTGACTTCACACACCTCCACTCTGTGACTTTACACACCTACATTCTGTGACTTCACACTCCTCCATTCTGTGATTTCACACACCTCCATTCTATGACTTCACACACCTCCATTCTTTGACTTCACACACCTTCATTATGACTTCACACACCTCCATTGTGAATTCACACAACTCCATTCTGTGATTCACACACCTCCCTTCTGTGACTTCATACACATCCAGTCTATGACTTCAGACACCTCCATTCTATGACTTCACACACCTCCATTCTATGACTTCACACACCTCCATTCTATGACTTCACACACTTCCATTTTATGATTTCACATACCTCCATTCTATGACTTCCACACCTCCATTCTGTGACTTCACACACCACCATTCTATGACTTCACACACCTCCATTGTGACTTCACACACCTCCATTCTGAGTTGACACACCTCCACTCTGTGACTTCACACACCTCCAGTCTGACTTCACACACCTCCATTCTATGACTTCATATACCTCATTTCTAAGTTGACAAACCTTCATTCTGTGATATCACACACCTCCAATCTGACTTCACACACCTCCATTCTATGACTTCATACACCTCCATTCTTTGACATCAAAACCCACCATTCTATGACTTCACACTTCTCCACTGTCACTTCACACACCTCCATTCTATGAGTTCATACACCTCCATTCTGACTTCACACACCTACATTCTATGATTTCACACAGCGCCATTCTGACTTCACACACCTCCATTTGTGACGTCACACACCACAATTTTGACTTCACACACCTCCATTCTGTGACTTCACACACCTCCATTCTGTGACTTCACACACCTCTATTTTGACTTCACAAACTTCCATTCTGTGACTTCACACACCTCCATTGTTTGACTTCACACACCTCCATTCTTAGATTACACACACCTCCATTCCATGACTTCACACACCTCCATTCTGTGACTTCAAACACCACCATTCTATGACTTCACACACCTCGATTGTGACTTCACACACCTCCATTCTGAGTTGACACACCTCCATTTTGTGACTTCCCACACCTTAAATCTGACTTCAAAACTCCTCTATTCTTTGACTTCACACACCTCCATTCTGTAACTTCACACCTCCATTCTGTGACTTCACACACCTCCATTTTGTGACTTCACACACCTCCACTCTGTGACTTTACACACCTACATTCTGTGACTTCACACTCCTCCATTCTGTGATTTCACACACCTCCATTCTATGACTTCACACACCTCCATTCTTTGACTTCACACACCTTCATTATGACTTCACACACCTCCATTGTGAATTCACACAACTCCATTCTGTGATTCACACACCTCCCTTCTGTGACTTCACACACCTCCAGTCTATGACTTCACACACCTCCATTCTGCGACTTCACACACCTCCAATCTGTGACTTTACACACCTACATACTGTGACTTCACACACATCCATTCTGTGATTTCACATACCTCCATTCTATGACTTCCACACCTCCATTCTGTGACTTCACACACCACCATTCTATGACTTCACACACCTCCATTGTGAATTCACACACCTCCATTCTGAGTTGACACACCTCCACTCTGTGACTTCACACACCTCCAGTCTGACTTCACACACCTCCATTCTATGACTTCATATACCTCATTTCTGAGTTGACACACCTTCATTCTGTAATATCACACACCTCCAATCTGACTTCACACACCTCCATTGTATGACTTCATACACCTGCATTCTTTGACATCAAAACCCACCATTCTATGACTTCACACTTCTCCACTGTCACTTCACACACCTCCATTCTATGAGTTCATACACCTCCATTCTGACTTCACACACCTACATTCTATGATTTCACACAGCGCCATTCTGACTTCACACACCTCCATTTGTGACGTCACACACCACAATTTTGACTTCACACACCTCCATTCTGTGACTTCACACACCTCCATTCTGTGACTTCACACACCTCCATTTTGACTTCACAAACTTCCATTCTGTGACTTCACACACCTCCATTGTTTGACTTCACACACCTCCATTCTTAGATTGCACACACCTCCATTCCATGACTTCACACACCTCCATTCTGTGACTTCAAACACCACCATTCTATGACTTCACACAGCTCGATTGTGACTTCACACACCTCCATTCTGAGTTGACACACCTCCATTCTGTGACTTCACACACCTACAATCTGACTTCAAAACTCCTCTATTCTTTGACTTCACACACCTCCATTCTGTAACTTCACACACCTCCATTCTGTGACTTCACACACCTCCAATCTATGAGTTCACACACTTCCATTCTGACTTAACACACCTCCATTCTATGACTTCACACAGGTCCATTCTGAATTCACACACCTCCAGTCTATGACTTCGGACACATCTATTCTGACTTCACACACCTCCATTCTGTGACTTCACACACCTCCATTCTATGACTTCACACACCTCCATTCTGTGACTTCACACACCTCCATTCTGTGACATTACACACCTACATACTGTGACTTCACACACCTCCAATCTGTGATTTCACACACCTCCATTCTGTGACTTCACACACCACCATTCTATGACTTCACACACCTCCATTGTGACTTCACCCACCTCCATTCTGTGTTGACACACCTCCACTCTGTGACTTCAAACACCTCCAGTCTGACTTCACACACCTCCATTCTATGACTTCATATACCTCATTTCTGAGTTGACAAACCTTCATTCTGTGATATCACACACCTCCAATCTGACTTTACACACCTCCACTCTATGACTTCATACACCTCCATTCTTTGACATCAAAACCCACCATTCTATGACTTCACACTTCTCCACTGTCACTTCACACACCTCCATTCTATGAGTTCATACACCTCCATTCTGACTTCACACACCTACATTTTATGATTTCACACAGCGCCATTCTGACTTCACACACCTCCATTTGTGACGTCACACACCACAATTTTGACTTCACACACCTCCATTCTGTGACTTCACACACCTACATTCTGTGACTTCACACACCTCCATTTTGACTTCACAAACTTCCATTCTGTGACTTCACACACCTCCATTGTTTGACTTCACACACCTCCATTCTTAGATTACACACACCTCCATTCCATGACTTCACACACCTCCATTCTGTGACTTCAAACACCACCATTCTATGACTTCACACACCTCTATTGTGACTTCACACACCGCCATTCTGAGTTGACACACCTCCATTCTGTGACTTCACACACCTTCAATCTGACTTCAAAATCCTCTATTCTTTGACTTCACACACCTCCATTCTGTAACTTCACACACCTCCATTCTGTGACTTCACACACCTCCATTCTATGAGTTCACACACCTCCATTCTGACTTAACACACCTCCATTCTATGACTTCACAGAGCTCCATTCTGAATTCACACACCTCCATTCTATGACTTCGCACACATCTATTCTGACTTTACACACCTCCATTCTGTGACTTCACACACCTCCATTCTATGACTTCACACACCTCCATTCTGTGACTTCACACACCTCCATTCTGTGACATTACACACCTACATACTGTGACTTCACACACCTCCAATCTGTGATTTCACACACCTCCATTTTGTGACTTCACACACCTCCACTCTGTGACTTTACACACCTACATTCTGTGACTTCACACTCCTCCATTCTGTGATTTCACACACCTCCATTCTATGACTTCACACACCTCCATTCTTTGACTTCACACACCTTCATTATGACTTCACACACCTCCATTGTGAATTCACACAACTCCATTCTGTGATTCACACACCTCCCTTCTGTGACTTCATACACATCCAGTCTATGACTTCAGACACCTCCATTCTATGACTTCACACACCTCCATTCTATGACTTCACACACCTCCATTCTATGACTTCACACACTTCCATTTTATGATTTCACATACCTCCATTCTATGACTTCCACACCTCCATTCTGTGACTTCACACACCACCATTCTATGACTTCACACACCTCCATTGTGACTTCACACACCTCCATTCTGAGTTGACACACCTCCACTCTGTGACTTCACACACCTCCAGTCTGACTTCACACACCTCCATTCTATGACTTCATATACCTCATTTCTAAGTTGACAAACCTTCATTCTGTGATATCACACACCTCCAATCTGACTTCACACACCTCCATTCTATGACTTCATACACCTCCATTCTTTGACATCAAAACCCACCATTCTATGACTTCACACTTCTCCACTGTCACTTCACACACCTCCATTCTATGAGTTCATACACCTCCATTCTGACTTCACACACCTACATTCTATGATTTCACACAGCGCCATTCTGACTTCACACACCTCCATTTGTGACGTCACACACCACAATTTTGACTTCACACACCTCCATTCTGTGACTTCACACACCTCCATTCTGTGACTTCACACACCTCTATTTTGACTTCACAAACTTCCATTCTGTGACTTCACACACCTCCATTGTTTGACTTCACACACCTCCATTCTTAGATTACACACACCTCCATTCCATGACTTCACACACCTCCATTCTGTGACTTCAAACACCACCATTCTATGACTTCACACACCTCGATTGTGACTTCACACACCTCCATTCTGAGTTGACACACCTCCATTTTGTGACTTCCCACACCTTAAATCTGACTTCAAAACTCCTCTATTCTTTGACTTCACACACCTCCATTCTGTAACTTCACACCTCCATTCTGTGACTTCACACACCTCCATTTTGTGACTTCACACACCTCCACTCTGTGACTTTACACACCTACATTCTGTGACTTCACACTCCTCCATTCTGTGATTTCACACACCTCCATTCTATGACTTCACACACCTCCATTCTTTGACTTCACACACCTTCATTATGACTTCACACACCTCCATTGTGAATTCACACAACTCCATTCTGTGATTCACACACCTCCCTTCTGTGACTTCACACACCTCCAGTCTATGACTTCACACACCTCCATTCTGCGACTTCACACACCTCCAATCTGTGACTTTACACACCTACATACTGTGACTTCACACACATCCATTCTGTGATTTCACATACCTCCATTCTATGACTTCCACACCTCCATTCTGTGACTTCACACACCACCATTCTATGACTTCACACACCTCCATTGTGAATTCACACACCTCCATTCTGAGTTGACACACCTCCACTCTGTGACTTCACACACCTCCAGTCTGACTTCACACACCTCCATTCTATGACTTCATATACCTCATTTCTGAGTTGACACACCTTCATTCTGTAATATCACACACCTCCAATCTGACTTCACACACCTCCATTGTATGACTTCATACACCTGCATTCTTTGACATCAAAACCCACCATTCTATGACTTCACACTTCTCCACTGTCACTTCACACACCTCCATTCTATGAGTTCATACACCTCCATTCTGACTTCACACACCTACATTCTATGATTTCACACAGCGCCATTCTGACTTCACACACCTCCATTTGTGACGTCACACACCACAATTTTGACTTCACACACCTCCATTCTGTGACTTCACACACCTCCATTCTGTGACTTCACACACCTCCATTTTGACTTCACAAACTTCCATTCTGTGACTTCACACACCTCCATTGTTTGACTTCACACACCTCCATTCTTAGATTGCACACACCTCCATTCCATGACTTCACACACCTCCATTCTGTGACTTCAAACACCACCATTCTATGACTTCACACACCTCGATTGTGACTTCACACACCTCCATTCTGAGTTGACACACCTCCATTTTGTGACTTCCCACACCTTAAATCTGACTTCAAAACTCCTCTATTCTTTGACTTCACACACCTCCATTCTGTAACTTCACAAACCTCCATTCTGTGACTTCACACACCTCCAATCTATGAGTTCACACACCTCCATTCTGACTTAACACACCTCCATTCTATGACTTCACACAGGTCCATTCTGAATTCACACACCTCCAGTCTATGACTTCGCACACATCTATTCTGACTTCACACACCTCCATTCTGTGACTTCACACACCTACATACTGTGACTTCACACACCTCCAATCTGTGATTTCACACACCTCCATTTTGTGACTTCACACACCTCCACTCTGTGACTTTACACACCTACATTCTGTGACTTCACACTCCTCCATTCTGTGATTTCACACACCTCCATTCTATGACTTCACACACCTCCATTCTTTGACTTCACACACCTTCATTATGACTTCACACACCTCCATTGTGAATTCACACAACTCCATTCTGTGATTCACACACCTCCCTTCTGTGACTTCATACACATCCAGTCTATGACTTCAGACACCTCCATTCTATGACTTCACACACCTCCATTCTATGACTTCACACACCTCCATTCTATGACTTCACACACTTCCATTTTATGATTTCACATACCTCCATTCTATGACTTCCACACCTCCATTCTGTGACTTCACACACCACCATTCTATGACTTCACACACCTCCATTGTGACTTCACACACCTCCATTCTGAGTTGACACACCTCCACTCTGTGACTTCACACACCTCCAGTCTGACTTCACACACCTCCATTCTATGACTTCATATACCTCATTTCTAAGTTGACAAACCTTCATTCTGTGATATCACACACCTCCAATCTGACTTCACACACCTCCATTCTATGACTTCATACACCTCCATTCTTTGACATCAAAACCCACCATTCTATGACTTCACACTTCTCCACTGTCACTTCACACACCTCCATTCTATGAGTTCATACACCTCCATTCTGACTTCACACACCTACATTCTATGATTTCACACAGCGCCATTCTGACTTCACACACCTCCATTTGTGACGTCACACACCACAATTTTGACTTCACACACCTCCATTCTGTGACTTCACACACCTCCATTCTGTGACTTCACACACCTCTATTTTGACTTCACAAACTTCCATTCTGTGACTTCACACACCTCCATTGTTTGACTTCACACACCTCCATTCTTAGATTACACACACCTCCATTCCATGACTTCACACACCTCCATTCTGTGACTTCAAACACCACCATTCTATGACTTCACACACCTCGATTGTGACTTCACACACCTCCATTCTGAGTTGACACACCTCCATTTTGTGAAATCCCACACCTTAAATCTGACTTCAAAACTCCTCTATTCTTTGACTTCACACACCTCCATTCTGTAACTTCACACCTCCATTCTGTGACTTCACACACCTCCATTTTGTGACTTCACACACCTCCACTCTGTGACTTTACACACCTACATTCTGTGACTTCACACTCCTCCATTCTGTGATTTCACACACCTCCATTCTATGACTTCACACACCTCCATTCTTTGACTTCACACACCTTCATTATGACTTCACACACCTCCATTGTGAATTCACACAACTCCATTCTGTGATTCACACACCTCCCTTCTGTGACTTCACACACCTCCAGTCTATGACTTCACACACCTCCATTCTGCGACTTCACACACCTCCAATCTGTGACTTTACACACCTACATACTGTGACTTCACACACATCCATTCTGTGATTTCACATACCTCCATTCTATGACTTCCACACCTCCATTCTGTGACTTCACACACCACCATTCTATGACTTCACACACCTCCATTGTGAATTCACACACCTCCATTCTGAGTTGACACACCTCCACTCTGTGACTTCACACACCTCCAGTCTGACTTCACACACCTCCATTCTATGACTTCATATACCTCATTTCTGAGTTGACACACCTTCATTCTGTAATATCACACACCTCCAATCTGACTTCACACACCTCCATTGTATGACTTCATACACCTGCATTCTTTGACATCAAAACCCACCATTCTATGACTTCACACTTCTCCACTGTCACTTCACACACCTCCATTCTATGAGTTCATACACCTCCATTCTGACTTCACACACCTACATTCTATGATTTCACACAGCGCCATTCTGACTTCACACACCTCCATTTGTGACGTCACACACCACAATTTTGACTTCACACACCTCCATTCTGTGACTTCACACACCTCCATTCTGTGACTTCACACACCTCCATTTTGACTTCACAAACTTCCATTCTGTGACTTCACACACCTCCATTGTTTGACTTCACACACCTCCATTCTTAGATTGCACACACCTCCATTCCATGACTTCACACACCTCCATTCTGTGACTTCAAACACCACCATTCTATGACTTCACACAGCTCGATTGTGACTTCACACACCTCCATTCTGAGTTGACACACCTCCATTCTGTGACTTCACACACCTACAATCTGACTTCAAAACTCCTCTATTCTTTGACTTCACACACCTCCATTCTGTAACTTCACACACCTCCATTCTGTGACTTCACACACCTCCAATCTATGAGTTCACACACTTCCATTCTGACTTAACACACCTCCATTCTATGACTTCACACAGGTCCATTCTGAATTCACACACCTCCAGTCTATGACTTCGGACACATCTATTCTGACTTCACACACCTCCATTCTGTGACTTCACACACCTCCATTCTATGACTTCACACACCTCCATTCTGTGACTTCACACACCTCCATTCTGTGACATTACACACCTACATACTGTGACTTCACACACCTCCAATCTGTGATTTCACACACCTCCATTCTGTGACTTCACACACCACCATTCTATGACTTCACACACCTCCATTGTGACTTCACCCACCTCCATTCTGTGTTGACACACCTCCACTCTGTGACTTCAAACACCTCCAGTCTGACTTCACACACCTCCATTCTATGACTTCATATACCTCATTTCTGAGTTGACAAACCTTCATTCTGTGATATCACACACCTCCAATCTGACTTTACACACCTCCACTCTATGACTTCATACACCTCCATTCTTTGACATCAAAACCCACCATTCTATGACTTCACACTTCTCCACTGTCACTTCACACACCTCCATTCTATGAGTTCATACACCTCCATTCTGACTTCACACACCTACATTTTATGATTTCACACAGCGCCATTCTGACTTCACACACCTCCATTTGTGACGTCACACACCACAATTTTGACTTCACACACCTCCATTCTGTGACTTCACACACCTACATTCTGTGACTTCACACACCTCCATTTTGACTTCACAAACTTCCATTCTGTGACTTCACACACCTCCATTGTTTGACTTCACACACCTCCATTCTTAGATTACACACACCTCCATTCCATGACTTCACACACCTCCATTCTGTGACTTCAAACACCACCATTCTATGACTTCACACACCTCTATTGTGACTTCACACACCTCCATTCTGAGTTGACACACCTCCATTCTGTGACTTCACACACCTTCAATCTGACTTCAAAATCCTCTATTCTTTGACTTCACACACCTCCATTCTGTAACTTCACACACCTCCATTCTGTGACTTCACACACCTCCATTCTATGAGTTCACACACCTCCATTCTGACTTAACACACCTCCATTCTATAACTTCACAGAGCTCCATTCTGAATTCACACACCTCCATTCTATGACTTCGCACACATCTATTCTGACTTTACACACCTCCATTCTGTGACTTCACACACCTCCATTCTATGACTTCACACACCTCCATTCTGTGACTTCACACACCTCCATTCTGTGACATTACACACCTACATACTGTGACTTCACACACCTCCAATCTGTGATTTCACACACCTCCATTTTGTGACTTCACACACCTCCACTCTGTGACTTTACACACCTACATTCTGTGACTTCACACTCCTCCATTCTGTGATTTCACACACCTCCATTCTATGACTTCACACACCTCCATTCTTTGACTTCACACACCTTCATTATGACTTCACACACCTCCATTGTGAATTCACACAACTCCATTCTGTGATTCACACACCTCCCTTCTGTGACTTCATACACATCCAGTCTATGACTTCAGACACCTCCATTCTATGACTTCACACACCTCCATTCTATGACTTCACACACCTCCATTCTATGACTTCACACACTTCCATTTTATGATTTCACATACCTCCATTCTATGACTTCCACACCTCCATTCTGTGACTTCACACACCACCATTCTATGACTTCACACACCTCCATTGTGACTTCACACACCTCCATTCTGAGTTGACACACCTCCACTCTGTGACTTCACACACCTCCAGTCTGACTTCACACACCTCCATTCTATGACTTCATATACCTCATTTCTAAGTTGACAAACCTTCATTCTGTGATATCACACACCTCCAATCTGACTTCACACACCTCCATTCTATGACTTCATACACCTCCATTCTTTGACATCAAAACCCACCATTCTATGACTTCACACTTCTCCACTGTCACTTCACACACCTCCATTCTATGAGTTCATACACCTCCATTCTGACTTCACACACACCTACATTCTATGATTTCACACAGCGCCATTCTGACTTCACACACCTCCATTTGTGACGTCACACACCACAATTTTGACTTCACACACCTCCATTCTGTGACTTCACACACCTCCATTCTGTGACTTCACACACCTCCATTTTGACTTCACAAACTTCCATTCTGTGACTTCACACACCTCCATTGTTTGACTTCACACACCTCCATTCTTAGATTACACACACCTCCATTCCATGACTTCACACACCTCCATTCTGTGACTTCAAACACCACCATTCTATGACTTCACACACCTCGATTGTGACTTCACACACCTCCATTCTGAGTTGACACACCTCCATTTTGTGACTTCCCACACCTTAAATCTGACTTCAAAACTCCTCTATTCTTTGACTTCACACACCTCCATTCTGTAACTTCACACCTCCATTCTGTGACTTCACACACCTCCATTCTATGAGTTCACACACCTCCATTCTGACTTAACACACCTCCATTCTATGACTTCACACAGCTCCATTCTGAA
This sequence comes from Megascapheus bottae, assembly GCA_024803745.1. Lineage (NCBI taxonomy): Eukaryota > Metazoa > Chordata > Mammalia > Rodentia > Geomyidae > Megascapheus > Megascapheus bottae. The sequence continues at coordinate 23,444 of JANJXV010000855.1, read as the reverse complement.
TTCACACACCTCCATTCTATGACTTCACACACATCTATTCTGACTTTACACACCTCCATTCTGTGACTCCACACACCTCCATTCTATGACTTCACACACCTCCATTCTGTGACTTCACACACCTCCATTCTGTGACATTACACACCTACATACTGTGACTTCATACACCTCCAATCTGTGATTTCACACACCTCCATTTTGTGACTTCACACACCTCCACTCTGTGACTTTACACACCTACATTCTGTGACTTCACACACCTCCATTCTGTGATTTCACACACCTCCATTCTATGACTTCACACACCTCCATTCTTTGACTTCACACACCTTCATTATGACTTCACACACCTCCATTGTGAATTCACACAACTCCATTCTGTGATTCACACACCTCCCTTCTGTGACTTCATACACATCCAGTCTATGACTTCCCACACCTCCATTCTATGACTTCACACACCTCCATTCTATGACTTCACACACCTCCATTCTATGACTTCACACACTTCCATTTTATGATTTCACATACCCCCATTCTATGACTTCCACACCTCCATTCTGTGACTTCACACACCACCATTCTATGACTTCACACACCTCCATTGTTAGTTCACACACCTCCATTCTGAGTTGACACACCTCAATTCTGTGACTTCACACACCTCCAGTCTGACTTCACCCATCTCCATTCTATGACTTCATATACCTCATTTCTGAGTTGACACACCTTCATTCTGTGATATCACACACCTCCAATCTGACCTCACACACCTCCATTCTATGACTTCATACACCTATATTCTTTGACATCAAAACCCACCATTCTATGACTTCACACACCTCCACTGTCACTTCACACATCTCCAATCTATGAGTTCATACACCTCCATTCTGACTTCACACACCTTCATTCTATGATTTCATACAGCGCCGTTCTGACTTCACACACCTGCATTTGTGACGTCACACACCACAATTTTGACTTCACACACCTCCATTCTGTGACTTCACACACCTCCATTCTATGACTTCACACACCTTTATTCTATGACTTCACACACCTCCACTCTGTGACTTCACACACCTCCATTCTATGACTAGACACACCGTCATTCTTACTTCATAAACATCCTTCTATGACTTCACACACCTCCATTCTATGACTTCACACACCTCCATTCTGTGACTTCACACACCTCCATTCTGTGACTTCACACACCTCAATTCTGTGACTTCACACACCTCCATTCTGACTTCACACACCTCCATTCTATGACTTCACACATATCCATTCTATGACTTCACACACCTCCATTCTGTGACTTCACACACCTCCATTCTGAGTTCACACACCTCCATTCTATGACTTCACACAGCTCAATTCTATGACTTCACACACCTCAATAGTGATTTCACACACCACCATTCTATGAGTTCACACACATCCATTCTGACTTCTCACACCTCAATTCTATGCCTTCACATGCCTCTATTCTGAATTCACACACCTCCATTCAGTGACTTCACACACATCCATTCAATGATTTCAGACACCTCCATTCTATGACTTCACACACCTCCACTCTTTGACTTCACACACCTCCACTCTATGACTTCACACACCTCTATTTTGTGACTTCACACACCTCCATTCTGACTTCACACACTCCATTCTATGACTTCCACACCTCCATTCTGTGACTTCACACACCACCATTCTATGATTTCACACACCTCCATTGTGACTTCACACACCTCCATTCTGAGTTGAAACACCTCCATTCTGTGACTTCACACACCTCCAATCTGACTTCAAAACACCTCCATTCTATGACTTCACAAACCTCCATTCTGACTTTACACACCTCCATTCTATGACTTCACACAGCTCCATTCTGAATTCACACACCTCCATTCTATGACTTCGCACACATCTATTCTGACTTCACACACCTCTATTCTGTGACTTCACACACCTCCACTCTGTGACTTTCCACACCTACATGCTGTGACTTCACACACATCCATTCTGTGATTTCACACACCTCCATTCTATGACTTCACACACCTCCATTCTTTGACTTCACATACCTCCATTATGACTTTACACACCTCCATTGTGACTTCACACAACTCCATTCTGTGATTTCAAACACCTCCCTCTGTGACTTCATACACCTCCAGTCTATGACTTCACACACCTCCATTCTATGACTTCACACACCTCCAGTCTATGACTTCACACACCTCCATTCTGTGACTTCACACACCTCCAATCTGTGACTTCACACACCTCCATTCTGAGTTGACACACCTCCATTCTGTGACTTCACACACCTCCAGTCTGACTTCAGACACCTCCATTCTATGACTTCATATACCTCATTTCTGAGTTGACACACCTTCATTCTGTGATATCACACACCTGCAATCTGACTTTACACACCTCCATTCTATGACTTCATACACCTCCATTCTGACTTCACACACCTCCATTCTTTGATTTCACACAGCGCCATTCTGACTTCACACACCTCCATTTGTGACGTCACACACCACAATTTTGACTTCACACACCTCCATTCTGTGACTTCACACACCTCCAATCTGTGACTTCACACACCTCCATTCTGAGTTGACACACCTCCATTCTGTGACTTCACACACCTCCAGTCTGACTTCACACACCTCCAATCTATGACTACATATACCTCATTTCTGAGTTGACACACCTTCATTCTGTGATATCACACACCTCCAATCTGACTTCACACACCTCCATTCTATGACTTCATACACCTCCATTCTGACTTCACACACCTCCATTCTATGATTTCACACAGCGCCATTCTGACTGCACACACCTCCATTTGTGACATCACACACCACAATTTTGACTTCACACACCTCCATTCTGTGACTTCACACACCTCCATTCTGTGACTTCACACACCTCCATTTTGACTTCACAAACTTCCATTCTGTGACTTCACACACCTCCATTCTTTGACTTCACACACCTCCATTCTGTGACTTCACACACCTCCATTCTGACTTCACACACCTCCATTCTATGACTTCCACACATCCATTCTCTGACTTCACACACCACCATTCTATGATTTCACACACCTCCATTGTGACTTCACACACCTCCATTCTGAGTTGAAACACCTCCATTCTGTGACTTCACACACCTCCAATCTCACTTCAAAACACCTCCATTCTATGACTTCACACACCGCCATTCTGTGACTTCACACACCTCCATTCTGTGACTTCACACACCTCCATTCTATGAGTTCACACACCTCCATTCTGACTTTACACACCTCAATTCTATGACTTCACACTGCTCCATTCTGAATTCACACACCTCCATTCTATGACTTCGCACACATCTATTCTGACTTCACACACCTCTATTCTCTGACTTCACACACCTCCACTCTGTGACTTTCCACACCTACATGCTGTGACTTCACACACATCCATTCTGTGATTTCACACACCTCCTTTCTATGACTTCACACACCCCCATTCTGTGACTTCACACACCTCCATTATGACTTTACACACCTCCATTGTGACTTCACACAACTCCATTCTGTGATTTCACACACCTCCCTCTGTGACTTCATACACCTCCAGTCTATGACTTCACACACCTCCATTCTATGACTTCACACACCTCCAGTCTATGACTTCACACACCTCCATTCTGTGACTTCACACACCTCCAATCTGTGACTTCACACACCTCCATTCTGAGTTGACACACCTCCATTCTGTGACTTCACACACCTGCAGTCTGACTTCACACACCTCCATTCTATGACTTCACACACCTCCAGTCTATGACTTCACACAACTCCATTCTGTGATTTCACACACCTCCCTCTATGACTTCATACACCTCCAGTCTATGACTTCACACACCTCCATTATATGACTTCACACACCTCCAGTCTATGACTTCACACACCTCCATTCTCTGACTTCACACACCTCCAATCTGTGACTTCACACACTTCCATTCTGAGTTGACACACCTCCAATCTGTGACTTCACAAACCTCCAGTCTGACTTCACACACCTCCATTCTATGACTTCATATACCTCATTTCTGAGTTGACACACCTTCATTCTGTGATATCACACACCTCCAATCTGACTTCACACACCTCCATTCTATGACTTCATACACCTCTATTCTGACTTCACACACCTCCATTCTATGATTTCACACAGCGCCATTCTGACTTCACACACCTCCATTTGTGACGTCACACACCACAATTTTGACTTCACGCACCTCCATTCTGTGACTTCACACACCTCCATTCTGTGACTTCACACACCTCCATTTTGACTTCACACACCTCCATTCTATGATTTCACACAGCGCCATTCTGACTTCACACACCTCCATTTGTGACGTCACACACCACAATTTTGACTTGACACAACTCCATTCTGTGACTTCACACACCTCCTTTCTGTGACTTCACACACTTCCATTCTGTGTCTTCACACAAATCCATTCTGTGACTTCACACTCCTCCATTGTTTGACTTCACACACCTCCATTCTTATATTTCACACACCTCCATTCCATGACTTCACACACCTCCATTCTTTGAGTTCACACACCTCCATTCTATCACTTCACACACCTCCATTTTGACTACACACACCTCAATTGTATGATTCACACACCTTCATTCTTACTTCAGAAACATCCATTCTATGACTTCACACACCTCCATTCTATGACTTCACAAACCTCCATTCTGTGACTTCACACACCTCCATTCTGATTTCACACACCTCCATTCTGACTTCACACACGTCCATTCTATCACTTCACACACTTCCATTCTATGACTTCACACACCTCTATTTTGTGACTTCACACACCTCCATTCTGACTTCACACACCTCCATTCTATGACTTCACAAACCTCCATTCTCCGACTTCACACCCCTCCATTTTGACTTCACATACATCCATTCTATGACTTCACAATCCTCCATTCTGTTACTTCACACACCTCCATTCTGTGACTTCACAAACCTCCATTCTACGATTTCACACACCTCCATTCTATGACTTCACACACCTCCATTTTATGACGGCACACACCTCCATTTTGGCTTCACACACTTCCATTATATGACTTCACACACCTCCCTTCGGTGATTTCACAGTCCTCCATTCTGTGACTTCACACATCTACATTCTATGACTTCCCACACCTTCATTCTATGACATCAAACACTTTCATTCTATGATTTCACATACCTCCATTCTATGACTTCAAATACCTCCATTCTGTGACTTCACACACCACCATTCTGACTTCACACAGCTGCATTCTAAGACTTCACACACCTCAATTGTGATTTCACACACCACCATTCTATGAGTTCACACACATCCATTCTGACTTCTCACACCTCAATTCTATGACTTCACATACCTCTATTCTGAATTCACACACCTCCATTAAGTGACTTTACACACATACATTCTATGATTTCACACACCTCCATTCCATGACTTCACACACGTCCACTCTATGACTTCACACACCTCCATTGTGAATTCACACACCTCTATTTTGTGACTTCACACACCTCCAATCTGACTTCACACACCTCCATTCTATGACTTCCACACCTCCATTCTGTGCCTTCACACACCACCATTCTATGACTTCCCACACCTCCATTCTGTGACTTCACACACCTCCATTCTGTGACTTCACACACCTCCATTCTATGATTTCACACACCTCCATTCTATAACTTCACACAGCTCCATTCTGTGACTTCACACACCTCAATTCTGTGACTTCACACACCTCCATTCTATGAGTTCACACACCTCCATTCTATGAGTTCACACACCTCCATTCTGACTTAACACACCTCCATTCTATGACTTCACACACCACGATTCTGTGACTTCACACACCCCCATTCTGTGACTTCACACACCTCCTTTCTATGAGTTCACACACCTCCATTCTGACTTAACACACCTCCATTCTATGACTTCACACAGCTCCATTCTGAATTCACACACCTCCATTCTATGACTTCGCACACATCTATTCTGACTTCACACACCTCCATCCTGTGACTGCACACAACTCCATTCTATGACTTCACACACCTCCATTCTGTGACTTCACACACCTCCATTCTGTGACATTGCACACCTACATACTGTGACTTCACACAGCTCCATTCTGAATTCACACACCTCCATTCTATGACTTCGCACACATCTATTCTGACTTCACACACCTCCATCCTGTGACTTCACACACCTCCACTCTGTGACTTTACACACCTACATTCTGTGACTTCACACACCTCCATTCTGTGATTTCACACTCCTCCATTCTATGACTTCACACACCTCCATTCTTTGACTTCACACACCTCCATTCTATGACTTCACACACCTCCATTGTGACTTCACACAACTCCATTCTGTGATTTCACACACCTCCCTTCTGTGACTTCATACACATCCAGTCTTTGACTTCACACACCTCTATTCTAGGACTTCACACACCTCCAGTCTATGACTTCACACACCTCCATTCTATGACTTCACACACCTCCATTCTATGACTTCACACACTTCCATTTTATTATTTCACATACCTCCATTCTATGACTTCCACACCTCCATTCTGTGACTTCACACACCACCATTCTATGACTTCACACACCTCCATTGTGACTTCACACACCTCCACTCTGAGTTGACACACCTCCATTCTGTGACTTCACACACCTCCACTCTGACTTCACACACCTCCACTCTATGACTTCATATACGTCATTTCTGAGTTGACACACCTTCATTCTGATATATCACACACCTCCAATCTGACCTCACAACCTCCATTCTAAGACTTCATACACCTCCATTCTTTGACATCAAAACCCAACATTCTATGACTTCACACACCTCCACTGTCACTTCACACACCTCCAATCTATGAGTTCATACACATCCATTCTGGCTTCACACACCTCCATTTGTGACGTCACACACCACAATTTTGACTTCACACACCTCCATTCTGTGACTTCACACACCTCCATTCTATGACTTCACACACCTTCATTCTATGTCTTCACACTCCTCCACACTGTGACTTCACACACCTCCATTCTATGACTAGACACACCTCCATTTTGACTTCACACACCTCCATTGTATGATTTCACACACCTCCATTCTGACTTCACACACCTCCATTCTATAACTTCACAAAGCTCCATTCTGAATTCACACACCTCCATTCTATGACTTCGCACACATCTATTCTGACTTCACACACTTCCATTCTGTGACTTCACACACCTCCATTCTGTGACTTCACACACCTCCATTCTATGAGTTCACACACCTCCATTCTGACTTCACACACCTCCATTCTATGACTTCACAAAGCTCCATTCTGAATTCACACACCTACATTCTATGACTTCGCACACATCTATTCTGACTTCACACACTTCCATTCTGTGACTTCCCACACCTCCATTCTATGACTTCACACACCTCCATTCTGTGACTTCACAAACCTCCACTCTGTGACTTTACACACCTATATTCTCTGACTTCACACAGCTCCATTCTTTGATTTCACACACCTCCATTCTGTGGCTTCACACACCTCCACTCTGTGACTTTACACACCTACATTCTGTGACTTCACACACCTCCACTCTGTGATTTCACACACCTCCATTATATGACTTCACACACCTCCATTCTTTGATTTCACACACCTCCATTATGACTTCACACACCTCCATTGTGACTTCACACCACTCCATTCTGTGATTTCACATACCTCCCTTCTGTGACTTCATACACCTCCAGTCTATGACTTCACACACCTGCATTCTATGACTTCACACACCTCCAGTCTATGATTTCACACACCTCCATTCTATGACTTCACACACCTCCATTCTATGACTTCACACACCTCCAGTCTATGACTTCACACAACTCCATTCTATGACTTCACACACCTCCATTCTATGACTTCACACACTTCCATTTTATGATTTCACATACCTCCATTCTATGACTTCCACACCTCCATTCTGTGACTTCACACACCACCATTCTATGATTTCACACATCTCCATTGTGACTTCACACACCTCCATTCTCAGTTGACACACCTCCATTCTGTGACTTCGCACACCTCCAGTCTGACTTCACACACCTCCATTCTATGACTTCATATACCTCATTTCTAGGTTGACACAGCTTCATTCTGTGATATCACACACCTCCAATCTGACTTCACACACCGCCATTCTATGACTTCATAAACCTCCATTCTTTGACATCAAAACCCACCATTCTATGACTTCACACACCTCCACTGTCACTTCACACAGCGTCATTCTGACTTCACACACCTCCATTTGTGACGTCACACACCACAAATTTGACTTCACACACCTCCATTCTGTGATTTCACACACCTCCATTCTGTGACTTCACACACCTACATTTTGAGTTCACACACTTCCATTCTGTGACTTCACACAAATCCATTCTGTGACTTCACACACCTCCATTGTTTGACTTCACACACCTCCACTCTTGGACTTCACAAACCTCCATTCCATGACTTCACACACCTCCATTCTTTGAGTTCACACTCCTCCATTCTATGACTTCGCACACCTCCATTTTGACTTCACACACCTCAATTCTATGATTCACACACCTTCATTCTTACTTCAGAAACATCCATTCTATGACTTCACACACCTCCATTCTATGACTTCACAAACCTCCATTCTGTGACTTCACACACCTCCATTGTGAGTTCACACACCTCCATTCTGTGACTACACACACGTCCATTCTGTGACTTCACACACCTCCATTCTGTGATTTCACACACCTCCATTCTATGACTTCACACACCTCCATTCTATGAATTCACACAGCTCCATTCTGTGACTTCACACCCCTAAAATTTGACATCACATACCTCCATTCTATGACATCACAAACCTCCATTCTGTGACTTTACACACCTCCATTCTGTGACTTCACAAACCTCCATTCTATGACTTAACACACCTCCATTTTATGACGTCACACTCCTCCATTTTGGCTTCACACACCTCCATTATGTGACGTCACACACCTCCCTTCGGTGATTTCACACTCCTCCATTCTGTGACTTCACAAATCTACATTTCATGACTTCGCAGACCTCCACTCTGTGACTTCACACACCTCCATTCTGAGTTCACACACCTCCATTCTGTGACTTAACACACCCCCATTCTGACTTCACACACCTCCATTTCATGACTTCGCAGACCTCCATTCTATGACTTCACACACCTCCCTTCTATGACTTCACACACCTTCATTCTATGACTTCACACACCTCCATTCTGTGACTTCACACACCTCCATTCTATGACTAGACACACCTACATTCTTACTTCACAAACATCCTTCTATGACTTCACACACCTCCATTCTATGACTTCACACACCTCCATTCTGTGACTTCACACACCTCCATTCTATGACTTCACACACCTCAATTCTTTGACTTCACACACCTCCATTCTGACTTCACACACCTCCATTCTATGACTTCAAACACCTCTATTCTGTGACTTCACACACCTCCATTCTGTGAATTCACACACCTCCATTCTGAGTTCACGCACCTCCATTCTGTGACTTCACACACCTCCATTCTGACTTCACACAGCTCCATTCTATGACTTCACACACCTCAATTTTGATATCCCACACCACCATTCTATGAGTTCACACACATCCATTCTGACTTCTCACACCTCAATTCTATGACTTCACATACCTCTGTTCTGAATTCACACACCTCCATTCAGTGACTTCACACACATCCATTCTATGATTTCACACACCTCCATTCTATGACTTCACACACCTCCACTCTATGACTTCACACACCTCCATTCTGAATTCACACACCTCTATTTTGTGACTTCACACACCTCCATTCTATGACTTCCACACCTCCATTCTGTGACTTCACACTCCACCATTCTATGACTTCACACACCCCCATTGTGACTTCACACACCTCCATTCTGAGTTGACACACCTCCGTCGTGTGACTTCACACACCTCCAATCTGACTTCACACACCTCTATTTTTTGACTTTACACACCTCCATTCTTTGACTTCACACACCTCTATTCCATGACTTCACACACCTCCATTCTATGAGTTCACACACTTTCATTCTTATTTCAGAAACATCCATTCTATGACTTCATACACCTCTATTCTATGACGTCACACACCACAATTTTGACTTCACACAACTCCATTCTGTGACTTCACACACCTCCCTCCTGTGACTTCACACACCTACATTTTGACTTCACACACTTCCATTCTGTGACTTCACACAAATCCATTCTGTGACTTCACACACCTCCATTGTTTGACTTCACACACCTCCACTCTTGGACTTCACACACCTCCATTCCATGGCTTCACACACCTCCATTCCTTGAGTTCACACTCCGCCATTCTATGACTTCACACACCTCCATTTTGACTTCACACTCCTCAATTCTATGATTCACACACCGTCATTCTTACTTCAGAAACATCCATTCTATGACTTCACACACCTCCATTCTATGACTTCACAAACCTCCATTCTGTGACTTCACACACCTCCATTGTGAGTTCACACAACTCCATTCTGTGACTTCACTCACGTCAATTCTGTGACTTCACACACCTCAATTCTGTGACTTCACACACCTCCATTCTATGAGGTCACACACCTCCATTCTATGAATTCACACAACTCCATTCTGTGACTTCACCCACCTCCGTTCTATGACTTCACACACCTCCATTCTCCGACTTCACACCCCTCCAATTTGACTTCACATACCTCCATTCTATGACTTCACTAACCTCCATTATGTGACTTCACACACCTCCATTCTATGACTTCACACACCTCCATTTTATGACGTCACACACCTCCATTTTGGCTTCACACACCTCCATTATGTGACTTCACACACCTCCCTTCGGTGATTTCACACTCCTCCATTCTGTGACTTCACACATCTACATTCTATGAATTCCCACACCTTCATTCTATGACTTCAAACACTTCCATTCTATGATTTCACATACCTCCATTCTATGACTTCACATACCTCCACTCTGTGACTTCACACACCTCCATTCTGTGAATTCACACACCTCCATTCTGAGTTCACGCACCTCCATTCTGTGACTTCACACACCTCCATTCTGACTTCACACAGCTCCATTCTATGACTTCACACACCTCAATTTTGATATCCCACACCACCATTCTATGAGTTCACACACATCCATTCTGACTTCTCACACCTCAATTCTATGACTTCACATACCTCTGTTCTGAATTCACACACCTCCATTCAGTGACTTCACACACATCCATTCTATGATTTCACACACCTCCATTCTATGACTTCACACACCTCCACTCTATGACTTCACACACCTCCATTCTGAATTCACACACCTCTATTTTGTGACTTCACACACCTCCATTCTATGACTTCCACACCTCCATTCTGTGACTTCACACTCCACCATTCTATGACTTCACACACCCCCATTGTGACTTCACACACCTCCATTCTGAGTTGACACACCTCCGTCGTGTGACTTCACACACCTCCAATCTGACTTCACACACCTCTATTTTTTGACTTTACACACCTCCATTCTTTGACTTCACACACCTCTATTCCATGACTTCACACACCTCCATTCTATGAGTTCACACACTTTCATTCTTATTTCAGAAACATCCATTCTATGACTTCATACACCTCTATTCTATGACGTCACACACCACAATTTTGACTTCACACAACTCCATTCTGTGACTTCACACACCTCCCTCCTGTGACTTCACACACCTACATTTTGACTTCACACACCTCCACTCTTGGACTTCACACACCTCCATTCCATGGCTTCACACACCTCCATTCCTTGAGTTCACACTCCGCCATTCTATGACTTCACACACCTCCATTTTGACTTCACACTCCTCAATTCTATGATTCACACACCGTCATTCTTACTTCAGAAACATCCATTCTATGACTTCACACACCTCCATTCTATGACTTCACAAACCTCCATTCTGTGACTTCACACACCTCCATTGTGAGTTCACACAACTCCATTCTGTGACTTCACTCACGTCAATTCTGTGACTTCACACACCTCCATTCTGTGACTTCACACACCTCCATTCTATGAAGTCACACACCTCCATTCTATGAATTCACACAACTCCATTCTGTGACTTCACCCACCTCCGTTCTATGACTTCACACACCTCCATTCTCCGACTTCACACCCCTCCAATTTGACTTCACATACCTCCATTCTATGACTTCACTAACCTCCATTATGTGACTTCACACACCTCCATTCTATGACTTCACACACCTCCATTTTATGACGTCACACACCTCCATTTTGGCTTCACACACCTCCATTATGTGACTTCACACACCTCCCTTCGGTGATTTCACACTCCTCCATTCTGTGACTTCACACATCTACATTCTATGAATTCCCACACCTTCATTCTATGACTTCAAACACTTCCATTCTATGATTTCACATACCTCCATTCTATGACTTCACATACCTCCACTCTGTGACTTCACACACCTCCATTCTCAGTTCACACACCTCCATTCTGTGATTTAACACAATCCCATTCTTACTTCACACACCTCCATTTCATGACTTCGCAGACCTCCATTCTATGACTTCACACACCTCCATTCTATGACTTCACACACCTTCATTCTATGACTTCACACACCTCCACTCTGTGACTTCACACACTTCCATTCTGTGACTAGACACACCTTCATTCTTACTTCACAAACATCCTTCTATGACTTCACACACCTACATTCTAAGACTTCACACACCTCCATTCTGTGACTTCACACACCTCCATTCTGTGACTTCACACACTTCAATTCTGTGACTTCACACACCTCCATTCTGACTTCACACATCTCCATTCTATGACTTCACACACCACCATTCTATGACTTCACACACCTCCATTCTGTGACTTCACACACCTCCATTCTGAGTTCACGCACCTCCATTCTGTGACTTCACACACTTCAATTCTGACTTCACACAGCTCCATTCTATGACTTCACACACCTCAGTTGTGATATCCCACACCACCATTCTATGAGTTCACACACATCCATTCTGACTTTTCACATCTCAGTTCTATGACTTCACATACCTCTATTCTGAATTCACACACCTCCATTCAGTGACTTCACACACATCCATTCTATGATTTCACACACCTCCATTCTATGACTTCACACACCTCCATTCTGTGACTTCACACACCTCCATTCTGAGTTCACGCACCTATATTCTGTGACTTCACACACCTCCATTCTATGACTTCACACAGCTCCATTTTGACTTCACACTCCTCAATTCTATGATTCACACCCCTTCATTCTTACTTCAGAAACATCCATTCTATGACTTCACACACCTCCATTCTATGACTTCACAAACCTCCATTCTGTGACTTCACACACCTCCATTGTAAGTTCACACACCTCCATTCTGTGACTTCACACACGTCAATTCTGTGACTTCACACACCTCCATTCTGTGACTTCACACACCTCCATTCTATGACTTCACACACCTCCATTCTTTGAATTCACACAGCTCCATTCTGTGACTTCACCCACCTCCGTTCTATGACTTCACACACCTCCATTCTCCGACTTCACACCCCTCCAATTTGACTTCACATACCTCCATTCTATGACTTCACTAACCTCCATTCTGTGACTTCACACACCTCCATTCTCTGACTTCACAAACCTCCATTCTATGAGTTCAGACACCTCCATTTTATGATGTCACACACCTTCATTCTATGACTTCACACACCTCCATTTTGTGACTTCACACACCTCCATTCTATGACTTGACACAGATTCATTCTTACTTCACAATCATCATTCTATGACTTCACACACCTCCATTCTATGACTTCACAAACCTCCATTCTGTGACATCACACACCTCCATTCTGTGACTTCACACACCTCAATTCTGTGACTTCACACACCTCCATTCTACTTCACACACCTCCATTCTATGACTTCACACACCTGCATTCTATTACTTCGCGCACCTCCATTGTGTGACTTCACACACCTCCATTCTGAGTTCACGCACCCCCATTCTGTGACTTCACACACCTCCATTCTGACTTCACACAGCTCCATTCTATGACTTCACACACCTCAATTGTGATTTCACACACCACCATTCTATGAGTTCACACACCTCCATTCTGACTTCACATACCTCAATTATATGACTTCCCATAACTCCCTTCTGAATTCACACACCTCCATTTAGTGACTTCACACACCTCCAGTCTGTGAATTCAGACACCTCCATTCTATGACTTCACACACCTCCACTCTATGACTTCACACACCTCCATTCTGAATTCACACACATATATTTTGTGACTTCACACACCTCCATTCTGACTTCACACACCTAAATTCTATTACTTCCACACAGCCATTCTGTGACTTCATACACCACCATTGTATGACTTCACACACCTCCATTGTGACTTCACACACCTCCATTCTATGACTTCACACACCTCCATTCTTTGACTTCACACACGTCCATTCCTTGACTTCACACACCTCCATTCTATGAGTTCACACACATCCATTCTATGAGTTCACACACCAGCATTTTGACTTCACACACCTCCATTCTATGACTTCACACACCTTCATACTTACTTCAGAAACATCCATTCTATAACTTCACACACCTCCATTCTATGAATTCACAAACCTCCATTCGGTGACTTCACACACCTCCATTCTGACTTCACACACCTCAATTCTATGACTTCACACACCTCCATTCTCTGACTTCACACACCTCCATTCTATGACTTCACACACCTCCATTCTATGACTTCACACATCCATTTTGACTTCACACACCTCCAATATATGACTTCAAACACCTCAATTCTGTGACTTCACACACCTCAATTCTAAGACTTTATACCTGTCCTTTCTGTGACTTCACACCCCTCCATTCTATGACTTCACACACCTCCATTCTATGAGTTCACACACCTCCGTTCTGACTTCACACAGCTCCATTCCATGACTTCACACACTTCAATTCTGACTTCACCCAGCTCCATTCTCTGACTTCACAAAACTCCATTCTATGATTTCACACATCTCCATTCTATGACTTCACACAACTCCATCTATGAGTTCACACAACTCCATTCTGAGTCACACACCTCCATTCTGTGACTTCACACACCTCCATTCTGACTTCACACCCCTCCATCTATGACTTCACACACTTCCATTGTGACGTCACACACCTCCATTCTATGAGTTCACACACCTCCATTCTTTGACTTCACACACCTGCATTCTGACTTCATACACCTCTATTCTGTGATTCGCACACCTCCATTCTGAATTCACACACCTCCATTCTATGACTTCACAGACCAAGAATCTGTGACTTCACTCACCTCCACTCTATGACTTCACACTTCTCCATTCTATGACTTCCCACACCTCCTTTCTATGACATCACCCACCTCCATTCCATGATTTCACACCTCCATTCTGACCTCACACACCTCCATTCTGTGACTTCACACACCTTCATTCTGTGACTTCACACACCCCATTCTATGACTTCACACACCTCCATTCTGTGACATCACACACCTCCATTCTGTGACTTCACGCACCTCAATTCTGTGACTTCACACACCTCCATTCTGACTTCACACACCTCCATTCTATGACTTCACACACCTGCATTCTATTACTTCGCACACCTCCATTCTGTGACTTCACACACCTCCATTCTGAGTTCACGCACCCCCATTCTGTGACTTCACACAGCTCCATTCTATGACTTCACACACCTCAATTGTGATTTCACACACCACCATTCTATGAGTTCACACACCTGCATTCTGACTTCACATACCTCAATTCTATGACTTCACATAACTCCCTTCTGAATTCACACACCTTCATTCAGTGACTTCACAAACCTCCAGTCTATGACTTCACACACCTCCATTCTATGACTTCACACACCTCCACTCTATGACTTCACACACCTCCATTCTGAATTCACACACATCTATTTTGTGACTTCACACACCTCCATTCTGACTTCACACTCCTAAATTCTATTACTTCCACACAGCCATTCTGTGACTTCACACACCACCATTGTATGACTTCACACACCTCCATTGTGACTTCACACACCTCCATTCTATGAGTTCACACACGTGCATTGTGACTTCACACACCTCCATTCTATGACTTCACAAACCTCTATTCTGACTTCACACACCTCCATTCTGACTTCATACACCTCAATTCTGTGACTTCACACACCTCCATTCTATGATTTCACCCACTTCCATTCTATGACTTCACACACCTCCATTCTAAGACTTCACACACCTCATTTCTGAGTCGACACACTTCCATTCTGTGATGTCACACACCTCCAATCTGAAATCACTCACTTCCATTCTATGACTTCACACACCTCCATTCTTTGACATCCAAAACCACCATTCTATGACTTCACACACCTCCATTGTGACTTCTCACACCTCCATTCTATGAGTTCACACACCTCCATTCTGACTTCACACACCTCCATTCTATGACTTCACACACCTCCATTCTATGACTTCACACACCTCCATTCTATGACTTCACACATCCATTTTGACTTCACACACCTCCAATATATGACTTCAAACACCTCAATTCTGTGACTTCACACACCTCAATTCTAAGACTTTATACCTGTCCTTTCTGTGACTTCACACACCTCCATTCTATGACTTCCCACACCTCCTTTCTATGACATCACCCACCTCCATTCCATGATTTCACACCTCCATTCTGACCTCACACACCTCCATTCTATGACTTCACACACCTCAATTGTGACTTCTCACACCTCCATTCTATGAGATCACACACCTCCATTCTGACTTCACACACCTCCATTCTATGACTTCACACATCTCCATTCTATGACTTCACACACCTCCATTCTGTGACATCACACACCTCCATTCTGTGACTTCACACACCTCAATTTGGTGACTTCACACACCTCCATTCTGACTTCACCCACCTCCATTCTGTGATTTCACACACCTGCACTCTGTGACTTTACACACCTCCATTCTGAGAATTCACAAACTCCCATCTGTGATTTCACACACCTCCATTCTATGCCTTCACACACCTCCATTCTTTGACTTCACACACCTCCATTCTATGACTTCACACACCTCCATTTTGACTTCACACACATCCATTCTGCGACTTCACACACCTCCATTCTGACTTCACGCACCTCCATTCTGTGACTTCACACACCTCCAGTCTGACTTCACACAGCTCCATTCTATGACTTCACACACCTCAATTGTGATTTCACACACCACCATTCTATGAGTTCACACACCTCCATTCTGACTTCACACACCTCAATTCTATGACTTCACATAACTCCCTTCTGAATTCACACACCTCCATTCAGTGAATTCACACACCTCCAGTCTATGACTTCACACACCTCCATTCTATGACTTGACACACCTCCACTCTATGACTTCACACACCTCCATTCTGAATTCACACACCTCTATTTTGTGACTTCACACACCTCCATTCTGTCTTCACAGACCTCCATTCTATTACTTCCACACCTTCATTCTGTGACTTCACACACCACCATTCTATGACTTCACACATCTCCATTCTGAATTCACACACGTCCATTCTATGAGTTTACACACCTCTATTCTGACTTCACACACCTCCATTCGATGACTTCCCCCACCTCCATTCTTTGACTTCATACACCTCCATTTTGACTTCTCACACGTCCATTCTGTGACTTCACGTACCTTCCTTTGTGACTTCACACACCACCTTTTTACTTCACACACTTCCATTCTGTGACTTCACACATCTCCATTCTGTGACTTCACACACCTCTATTTTTTGACTTCACACACCTCCATTCTTTGACTTCACACACCTCCATTCCATGACTTCACACACCTCCATTCTATGAGTTCACACACCTCAATTCTATGAGTTCACACACCTCCATTTTGAGTTCACACAACTCCAATCTATGACTTCACACACTTTAATTCTTATTTCAGAAACATCCATTCTATGACTTCATACACCTCCATTCTATGAGGTCACAAACCTCCGTTCTGTAACTTCACAAACCTCCATTATGAGTTCACACACCTCCATTCTGTGATTTCTCACACCTCCAATCTAACTTCACACACCTGCATAGTATGACTTCACACATTTCCATTCTATGACTGCACACACCTCCACTCTGTGACTTCACACAACTCCATTGTGAGTTCTCACACCTCCATTCTGTGACTTCACACACCTTCATTCTCTGACTTCACACACCTCCATTCTGTGACTTCACACACCTCGATTCTCTGACTTCACACACCTCCAATCTATGACTTCACACACCTCCATTCTGTGACTTCACACACCTCCATTATATAACAGCACACATCTCCATTCTGTGACTTCACACACCTCCATTCTGAGTTTACACACCTCAGTTCTGTGACTTCACACACCTCCATTCTGTGACTTCACACACCTCAACTCTATGACTTCACACACCTGCATTGTGACTTCACACACCTCCATTCTATGAGTTCACACACGTGCATTGTGACTTCACACACCTCCATTCTATGACTTCACACACCTCCATTGTGACTTCACACACCTCCATTCTGAGTTGACACACCTCCATTCTGTGAGTTCACACACCTGCAGTCTGACTTCACACACCTCCATTCCATGACTTCATATACCTCATTTCTGGGTTGACACACCTTCATTCTGTGATATCTCACACCTCCAATCTGACTTCACACAACGCCATTCTATGACTTCATACACCTCCATTTTTGACATCAAAACCCACCATTCTGTGACTTCACACACCTCCACTGTCACTTCACACACCTCCATTCTATGAGTTCATACACCTCCATTCTGACTTCACACAACTCCATTCTATGATTTCACACAGCGCCATTCTGACTTCACACACCTCCATTTGTGACGTCACACACCACAATTTTGACTTCACACACCTCCCTTCTGTGACTTCACACACCTCCATTCTGTGACTTCACACACCTACATTTTGACTTCACACACTTCCATTCTGTGACTTCACACAAATCCATTCTGTGACTTCACACACCTCCATTGTTTGACTTCACACACCTCCACTCTTGGACTTCACACACCTCCATTCCATGACTTCACACACCTCCATTCCTTGAGTTCAGCACTCCTCCATTCTATGACTTCACACACCTCCATTTTGACTTCACACTCCTCAATTCTATGATTCACACACCTTCATTCTTACTTCAGAAACATCCATTCTATGACTTCACACACCTCCATTCTAAGACTTCACAAACCTCCATTCTGTGACTTCACACACCTCAATTGTGAGTTCACACACCTCCATTCTGTGACTTCACACACCTCAATTCTGTGACTTCACACACCTCCATTCTGTGACTTCACACACCTCCATTCTAGGACTTCACACACCTCCATTCTATGAATTCACACAACTCCATTCTGTGACTTCACCCACCTCCGTTCTATGACTTCACACACCTCCATTCTCCGACTTCACACCCCTCCAATTTGACTTCACATACCTCCATTCTATGACTTCACTAACCTCCATTATGTGACTTCACACACCTCCATTCTATGACTTCACACACCTCCATTTTATGACGTCACACACCTCCATTTTGGCTTCACACACCTCCATTATGTGACTTCACACACCTCCCTTCGGTGATTTCACACTCCTCCATTCTGTGACTTCACACATCTACATTCTATGAATTCCCACACCTTCATTCTATGACTTCAAACACTTCCATTCTATGATTTCACATACCTCCATTCTATGACTTCACATACCTCCACTCTGTGACTTCACACACCTCCATTCTCAGTTCACACACCTCCATTCTGTGATTTAACACAATCCCATTCTTACTTCACACACCTCCATTTCATGACTTCGCAGACCTCCATTCTATGACTTCACACACCTCCATTCTATGACTTCACACACCTTCATTCTATGACTTCACACACCTCCACTCTGTGACTTCACACACTTCCATTCTGTGACTAGACACACCTTCATTCTTACTTCACAAACATCCTTCTATGACTTCACACACCTCCATTCTAAGACTTCACACACCTCCATTCTGTGACTTCACACACCTCCATTCTGTGACTTCACACACTTCAATTCTGTGACTTCACACACCTCCATTCTGACTTCACACATCTCCATTCTATGACTTCACACACCACCATTCTATGACTTCACACACCTCCATTCTGTGACTTCACACACCTCCATTCTGAGTTCACCGCACCTCCATTCTGTGACTTCACACACTTCAATTCTGACTTCACACAGCTCCATTCTATGACTTCACACACCTCAGTTGTGATATCCCACACCACCATTCTATGAGTTCACACACATCCATTCTGACTTTTCACATCTCAGTTCTATGACTTCACATACCTCTATTCTGAATTCACACACCTCCATTCAGTGACTTCACACACATCCATTCTATGATTTCACACACCTCCATTCTATGACTTCACACACCTCCATTCTGTGACTTCACACACCTCCATTCTGAGTTCACGCACCTATATTCTGTGACTTCACACACCTCCATTCTATGACTTCACACAGCTCCATTTTGACTTCACACTCCTCAATTCTATGATTCACACCCCTTCATTCTTACTTCAGAAACATCCATTCTATGACTTCACACACCTCCATTCTATGACTTCACAAACCTCCATTCTGTGACTTCACACACCTCCATTGTAAGTTCACACACCTCCATTCTGTGACTTCACACACGTCAATTCTGTGACTTCACACACCTCCATTCTGTGACTTCACACACCTCCATTCTATGACTTCACACACCTCCATTCTTTGAATTCACACAGCTCCATTCTGTGACTTCACCCACCTCCGTTCTATGACTTCACACACCTCCATTCTCCGACTTCACACCCTCCAATTTGACTTCACATACCTCCATTCTATGACTTCACTAACCTCCATTCTGTGACTTCACACACCTCCATTCTCTGACTTCACAAACCTCCATTCTATGAGTTCAGACACCTCCATTTTATGATGTCACACACCTTCATTCTATGACTTCACACACCTCCATTTTGTGACTTCACACACCTCCATTCTATGACTTGACACAGATTCATTCTTACTTCACAATCATCATTCTATGACTTCACACACCTCCATTCTATGACTTCACAAACCTCCATTCTGTGACATCACACACCTCCATTCTGTGACTTCACACACCTCAATTCTGTGACTTCACACACCTCCATTCTACTTCACACACCTCCATTCTATGACTTCACACACCTGCATTCTATTACTTCGCGCACCTCCATTGTGTGACTTCACACACCTCCATTCTGAGTTCACGCACCCCCATTCTGTGACTTCACACACCTCCATTCTGACTTCACACAGCTCCATTCTATGACTTCACACACCTCAATTGTGATTTCACACACCACCATTCTATGAGTTCACACACCTCCATTCTGACTTCACATACCTCAATTATATGACTTCCCATAACTCCCTTCTGAATTCACACACCTCCATTTAGTGACTTCACACACCTCCAGTCTGTGAATTCAGACACCTCCATTCTATGACTTCACACACCTCCACTCTATGACTTCACACACCTCCATTCTGAATTCACACACATATATTTTGTGACTTCACACACCTCCATTCTGACTTCACACACCTAAATTCTATTACTTCCACACAGCCATTCTGTGACTTCATACACCACCATTGTATGACTTCACACACCTCCATTGTGACTTCAC
Source organism: Megascapheus bottae (assembly GCA_024803745.1). Classification (NCBI taxonomy): domain Eukaryota; kingdom Metazoa; phylum Chordata; class Mammalia; order Rodentia; family Geomyidae; genus Megascapheus; species Megascapheus bottae. The sequence goes on along the minus strand of JANJXV010000855.1, from coordinate 1,166 downwards.
ACACCTCCATTCTATGACTTCACACACCTCCATTCTTTGACTTCACACACGTCCATTCCTTGACTTCACACACCTCCATTCTATGAGTTCACACACATCCATTCTATGAGTTCACACACCAGCATTTTGACTTCACACACCTCCATTCTATGACTTCACACACCTTCATACTTACTTCAGAAACATCCATTCTATAACTTCACACACCTCCATTCTATGAATTCACAAACCTCCATTCGGTGACTTCACACACCTCCATTCTGACTTCACACACCTCAATTCTATGACTTCACACACCTCCATTCTCTGACTTCACACACCTCCATTCTATGACTTCACACACCTCCATTCTATGACTTCACACATCCATTTTGACTTCACACACCTCCAATATATGACTTCAAACACCTCAATTCTGTGACTTCACACACCTCAATTCTAAGACTTTATACCTGTCCTTTCTGTGACTTCACACCCCTCCATTCTATGACTTCACACACCTCCATTCTATGAGTTCACACACCTCCGTTCTGACTTCACACACCTCCATTCCATGACTTCACACACTTCAATTCTGACTTCACCCAGCTCCATTCTCTGACTTCACAAAACTCCATTCTATGATTTCACACATCTCCATTCTATGACTTCACACAACTCCATCTATGAGTTCACACAACTCCATTCTGAGTCACACACCTCCATTCTGTGACTTCACACACCTCCATTCTGACTTCACACCCCTCCATCTATGACTTCACACACTTCCATTGTGACGTCACACACCTCCATTCTATGAGTTCACACACCTCCATTCTTTGACTTCACACACCTGCATTCTGACTTCATACACCTCTATTCTGTGATTCGCACACCTCCATTCTGAATTCACACACCTCCATTCTATGACTTCACAGACCAAGAATCTGTGACTTCACTCACCTCCACTCTATGACTTCACACTTCTCCATTCTATGACTTCCCACACCTCCTTTCTATGACATCACCCACCTCCATTCCATGATTTCACACCTCCATTCTGACCTCACACACCTCCATTCTGTGACTTCACACACCTTCATTCTGTGACTTCACACACCCCATTCTATGACTTCACACACCTCCATTCTGTGACATCACACACCTCCATTCTGTGACTTCACGCA